>CM041810.1:20112281-20269781 GCA_023376895.1 Aspiorhynchus laticeps | reverse complement strand
CATTCAGGCACTGAAGATAATATATGCGCATGCTATTTACAGTGCTTTCTTAATTCTGTAGTTTATGCTAAAACCTAAAGCCTCAAGATTCACCCTTCTCGCAGATCTGAAGACACCAGCAAATCGCAGCAGACTGACGTCTGATGAATCAGACTCATGTGTATTCCACGCCAGGCTCTGTTGAACTTCATGTTTGCTTCGGCTCGTACTGTTGCCCTCAGGCGCTGTGATTGTGCGCATGACACGAGGTCATAATTCAGGTCAATGCTTTTTAAAGACATACAAATCATACCTCTGAATTTATTTCTCACATTTTTTGATGGATTTTAGGCATGTAATACAGCCTATCTCTTTTAGTCACAGGAAATATGTGTGGATTATTTCTGCATGCTACTAACACGTTTCTGTCGTCACCCATCATGCAACATCCATAAAACATGCTCTGACAGCTTTGAGCTACAATAATAGCCACAAATGGATGAAAAATGCAGGAAAGAAGAAATGTACTCAAGCTTTTGATTGTGTTGTGCTAATATTGTAGTTTCTTATATTCGCCTTTGTCTTCTGGTGACCATGGCAATACAGGAACGTGTATAGCTTTTTTGTGATCCTCAATATGTTTCTGAATGAATGTGTGTAATATTAAATTACATCACATTACATCACGTTACTCTTTCAGTCACACACTATCAGCAGGAAAAATCACGCAATTCAAGCGCATTGCTCAAGGGTCCAACAACTGTTCCCCATCTGGGATTCGAGCATCTGGCTCCATGTTCTCTTCAAAATGTCATTTCTTACAGTATGATCTTACTGTAGCCTACCTGTAAGACTATTACACTATTATAAAACAGAAGCATAGGTCTGGAAGTGCTGACTAACAGCTGTGAGTGCAATTATTCTGCATATGAGGGAAATTTTGCTGAGTTTGCCACAACAGACTATGTAGATTCACTCAGCACCACATGGGCGGAAGAAGAGCTTAGCTAGTCTTGACACGAACACAAGGGAAACGATTAATACTCCAAAAGAGCATTGCCAGTGTCACCAGTGCTAAATCTCTCATTATGGAAAGCAGAAGGCTTTTTAAACCACACAGACCTGGACTAATTGGAGACGTTCTGGAACAATCCATCCATGTCTGGCCCGATCTCAGGACGTAAATGAGCAGTACCAGACCACTTTTATTCTATAACAGGGCATTTATCCACTCTGAAAGGCAGCGTAAATTATATGAAAGTATATTACTGAATCCAGACAGTGATTTTACAAAGTAATTCATCCTTTTTGTGCAATCAGTGCACATTTTATTGGTAAATCATCAGGCATGATGAGAAGTGAGAAGGAATCGCATAAGCTTACTATTTTTTTGGTATACCGCACATATACATACACACACACACATATACACATACATATATATATACTGTACATATATATACATATACATATATATACATATACATATATATACATATACATATACATATATACATATACATACATATATATATATACATATACATACATATATATATATACATATATACATATACATATATACATATACATATACATATATACATATATATATATATATATATATATATATATATATACACATATACATATATATAAATATATACATATATATACACATATATACATATATTCATATACATATATACACATATACATATATACATATACATATATATATATATACACATATACATATATATACATATACATATACATATACATATATATACATATATACATATATATACAACCCCAAATCAGAAAAAGTTGGGACAGTATGGAAAACGCAAATAAAAAAAGAAAGTAGTGATTTCTAAATTTACTTTGACTTGTATTTCATTGCAGACAATATGAACACAACATATTTCATGTTTTGTCTGGTCAACTTCATGTCATTTGTAAATATACATCCTTTCCTGTCATTCAGACCTGCAACACATTCCAAAAAAAGTTGGGACAGGAGCAATTTAGGGCTAGTAATGAGGTAAATTGGTTAAATAATGATGTGATTTGAAACAGTTGATGTCAACAGGTGATTGTAATTATGATTTGGTACAAAAGCAGCATCCAAGAAAGGTCTAGTCCTTTAGGAGCAAAGATGGGCCGAGGATCGCCAGTTTGCCAACAAATACGTGAGAAAATTATTGAAATGTTTAAAAACAATGTTCCTCGAAGAAAGATAGGAAGAGATTTGGATATTTCACCTTCAACAGTGCATAACATAATTAAAAGATTCAAGGAATCTGGAGGAATTTCAGTGCGTAAAGGACAAGGGCGCAAGCCTAAGCTGAACAACCGTGATCTCCGATCCCTCAGGCGGCACTGCATCAAAAATCGTCATTCATCTATAAGCGATATCACCACATGGGCTCAGGACTACTTTGGCAAACCTTTGTCAAGTACCACAATACGTAGTTACATCCACAAATGCCAGTTAAAACTGTACTGTGCCAAAAGGAAGCCCTATGTTAACAGTGTCCAGAAGCGCCGTCGACTTCTCTGGGCTCGGAGGCATCTGGGATGGACCATCACACAGTGGAAACGTGTACTGTGGTCAGATGAATCAGTATTTCAGGTATTTTTTGGGAGGAATGGACGCCGTGTGCTCCGGACCAAAAAAGAAAAGGATCATCCAGACTGTTACCAGCAACAAGTCCAAAAGCCAGGGTCTGTCATGGTATGGGGTTGTGTCAGTGCCCTTGGCAAAGGTAACTTGCACTTCTGTGATGGCACCATTAATGCTGAAAAGTACATAGAGATTTTGGAGCACAATATGCTGCCTTCAAGAAGACATCTTTTCCAGGGACGTCCATGCATATTTCAACAAAGCACAATGCAAAACCACATTCTGCACACATTACAAAGTCCTGGCTGCGGAGGAAGAGGGTACGGGTACTTGACTGGCCTGCCTGCAGTCCTGACCTGTCTCCAATAGAGAATGTGTGGCGCATTTTGAAGCGCAAAATGCGACAACGAAGACCCCGTACTGTTGCCCACCTTAAGACTTGTTTGCAGGAAGAATGGGACAAAATTACACCTGAAACACTTCATCACTTGGTGTCTTCAGTCCCTAAACGTCTTTTAAGTGTTGTGAAAAGGAATGGCAACATTACAAAGTGGTAAATGCTTTACTGTCCCAACTTTTTTTGGAATGTGTTGCAGGTCTGAATGACAGGAAAGGATGTATATTTACAAATGACATGAAGTTGACCAGACAAAACATGAAATATTTTGTGTTCATATTGTCTGCAATGAAATACAAGTCAAAGTAAATTTAGAAATCACTACTTTCTTTTTTTATTTGCGTTTTCCATACTGTCCCAACTTTTTCTGATTTGGGGTTGTATACATACATATACAGGGGCGTAACCACCATAGACATTGAGGGGGACAAGTCCCCCCCAATAATTAGAAATGGCCAAATGTCCCCCCCAATATTTGAAATTCTTGCACTGATCTGCTGTCCTCCATTACGCAGCGCTCTTGTTAGGATGACAAAAAAAAGCTTTAAAAGTAACATTTTCAGTCTGCTCTGCCTCAGCGGGCTAACAGCGCTCGTCAATGTCAAAATAATTGAACTGGCCAATCAAATCAAAGTAGGCGGGGTTTAGCGTTCACAGATGCTGAGCGCGCCGCGAAAGATTGAAAACACTGAAAGAGAGCGAGGTAAGATGGAAGCTGCAAATCAATTAATGTTTAGTCAACTGTTTTAGGAAAGAAATGTTAAATGACCGACAGTTATATTCAGTGAAGCAATTACTTGACTTTTTCAAAAATATGCCCATTTTGAGAGAAAGAGAGAGAGAGAGATTAAATGTGCGTGTGTTAATCATCTGCATCTGTTTGTCTGTCCCTACAAACAATGAAACTGTCAATTTAGTCCTACTTCAAAAACACGTCGTTGCTGAGAAATATAATAGATTCAGTATGGAAACTATTTTATTACAATAAAAGTCGCGGGGTAGTGTTGACAAGTCTCTGTGTGCGAGTAATAATGTGTGTGCGTGCGTCAATTAAAGCATATATATATATACACAAAAATTGGTCCCCCCCAATGTTCAAGACATGGTTACGGCCTTGTACATATATATATACACATATACATATACATATACATATACACATATACACATATACATATACACATATACATATATATATATACTGTATGTGTGTGTGTCTTTATATATGCATAATAAATATACACAGTACACACACATTGTGTTTTATTCTTTTATTTTGGATGCGATTAATCGTTTGACAGCACTTTACAGTGAAAGAGCATCTCTGTGCATTATCTGGGAGTACATTAACCTCCTCCTGTTCAGCCCGCACAAAGCGATGGGCTTTCCAGCGCCCCACACACAGAAACGCATAGATCTACACAACCAGCCCCTTGTATTGCATGTCTGGTTGTATGGCTGATTCAACAGTGCTGATGATATTATGCAACCTCATAATGTCATCGTCACAAGTCTAAGATGTTTTTACCTTTTTTCAGGTGCATTCATCCAGAACTTCACTCTACATGGTTCCGGTCTAGGCCACTAACAATATTTACAATAAGGCACAACAGAAGCTCTTTTGTAAAATGATACTAGCCATTTATTCCCATGTGTTTTGCAGAGATACACATGGCAGAACAAATCCTGACATGTCGCCATCAGCCACATGTGAATGCTGCATATCAGTTCCAGGAGTTTCCTAGAATACATCAAAGTCTGGACAGCAAACAGCCTTTTTCTGACTACGCATGACTGCTATGTTGTAAATATGAAACAGCTGCTTTCACCACTGCGTGCATTTCAATTCTTCAAAGGAGAATGTGTAATTATTTCAGCATTAATGAGAACAGACAACTATAAGACATTTGACTTATCTAAAGGAATAAACACTGTGACGCTTTTAAAATATTAAAAATACAGTATCTGAAAGGTCCAACATCTGGCAAATTCTGGCTTAACCAATCCTAAGAGTTTGGAGGTGGGACTACCTGTCTATACAAACAATGCAGAACTATTTTCTCTTTCTTTGCTATCGCTATACTTACATAAATAACTATTTTTATGTAAACTGTTGCACTGAATGGAAAGAACTGTTCAATCTTATCTTTTATGAAGGATGTGTATGGATCTGTTTTTAAATTATATTATCACAATAAACTGATCTCTTTATAGTAAACAATAAATACAGAAATAGTTCATTATACTTTAAGCTGTGTTAAAATGCAAAACTGACAAATAACCGTGTAAGCAGACATGAAGAGAGAGGGGGGAAATACTAAGAAAGAGATGTTGAGAATGAGAACAAATAAAAGAAAAAACACCCTAAACAATTTCATTGGTGTAGTCTAATTGCTTTTTAATTGTGTGTTGAAATAAATAGCGAGTATTCTAATCAGATCTGGTTGAACAGTTACAATCATTCATTTAGACCTTTACCACACTGAGACAAAGACAGAAACACAACACTGCAGAGTATAACTCTATGCAGATCAGACAATGACAGCTCATAGGTTGTGCTTGAGGTTGTCAAGGGCAGCTGGCTTGTGTTGGTGTATGTTCTTCTAAATGACCGGTTTCTTCTGAACGCAAGTCGCATGCTAGCTAGACACTTAATGCATCTGACTGACAGCTCTAGCTTTTTTTTTAAACAGTAAAACAAAGACTACTCAGTCTGGTCTCGCTGGTTGCAGCGAGATATGCAAACAGACAGAAGACTTTAGAACGAGAGTGAGAGGGCAATGCAACAGAGTTCACAAAGGTCACAGCCGCAACATGTATCCCAGCGTCCAACTCAGACATCAATATATAGGCCTACTCATCCACAGCCAACCACTCATCAATAAATGTCTGACTAATTTAGAAAATGACTAACTCATAAATTTACATGCAAAATGCCCTTTTCATGTTATTTGGCAAATAATACATTACTCATCATACCGACTACAAGTGGAAGCCCATTAAAAAACAAAGTCTCAAAGGCCCTTTATTAGAATAGTGAGCAGCCACCGTGACCGACCAAAATCACAGCTCAAAGGCAAACAATTATTGTCAGAGAGACAATAACACTAAATACAATTTGCCAATCTTGCAAATATTCAATGTAATCTCTCAAATATTGAATGTAACCTGTAACCTTTCATGTCAAATTTAAACGTATTCAGTTTCTTTAAAAAGGCTATACATTTCATATTTATGTTTATTTAAATATTTATATATTTTGAATGTTTATTAAAAGCTTAACATAGCTAACTAAAATAACAGAATAAGATCCACAAGTCTAAACGTGTCAGACCAACAAAGCCCGGTGTAACGCGGTCAGCATGTGGGATGAAACACACATAAGAATGAATAAAAGAAAAAAGACACATGCTGGCAAGCCCTCTCTCTCCTTCCAGAAACAAAAAAGGTGATTATCAGCCCTCTGTAGTGTGCTTTTGAATCCAGGCAGAGACACACCAATGAAATACATAAGAAAACAAATCCAATTTACCTCTTAGACAAGAAGGTCTCCGTAACTGGTAAGAGTGAGCTGGCCTGTCATCTCTATTAGAGTAGATTCCTCATTCATTTGTGCTGGCTGTTTGCTTGCTTTAAAATCCTTTGACTAGATGAGTAGGTCACTGTGGCTAACAGCCTGTACCACCAAGAAGCAAAGCATGTGTGTAGTTCCTTAATGTCGTGTCTTATGGGGGCTGTTATGCCTCTGTGCATCCTTACCTCAAGCCCTTACTAACTGTCTCTGATGTTCCCTCTCTCTTTCTGCCTCCCTCACGCACAGCAAACACAGATTCCCCCCCGTCTGCCACCTCCCACTTTGACTTCTCCCCGCCCACCTTATGAATAACTAATCACCACATGGGCAGACCCCTCCCCC
The DNA here is from genome assembly GCA_023376895.1 of Aspiorhynchus laticeps. Classification (NCBI taxonomy): domain Eukaryota; kingdom Metazoa; phylum Chordata; class Actinopteri; order Cypriniformes; family Cyprinidae; genus Aspiorhynchus; species Aspiorhynchus laticeps. The sequence goes on along the minus strand of CM041810.1, from coordinate 20,262,860 downwards.
CTTTGAAAAAGATCTACACACACGTGCTCCACAGAACAAAAAACGCATACACACATCAAGGAAAAACACAAATGCATGACATATGTAAAACCGAGGCGGTCGGGTGCGCTGTCCTCCCCCTCTCTGAGCGGGATACCGCCTGCTCTCAGCTGGGGGGGATTTAGTGTTTCTCAGGCTGGGCTGGAAGACTCTCCCCTCCTCCAGGCTTTCCCTCTGAGCTTGACCTCTCCATTTCGATCCGCGTCTCAATCTCGTGTACGTCTGGACCCCTTTTCACTCCCTGCTCGCCCTCAAGTCACCTACTGACAAATCAATACAATGTCAACAACATGCAAATGCTCACTATATATGATTAGAGAAGCCTAATAGAGACCGATAGATGCCAGTGCCAGAGAGTTAGAGTTAAATGATAAAGATATTTAACCTCTTGCTTCTCGGCAAAACAAACAAAAAAGGTTCATTAAAGAAGTAGTACTTAATTCCACATTCATTTAAGATAGCAATTACTCAGCGCATGTTGATATATAGCAGAATGTGACATACTAGCAAGGTCAAACACTTTCATAGCAACATCATTAGGAGTAATCTAATAATGTAAACTCCTTCTAAGATGAATCTAATTAAAATGAGCTGTTGGACAGTCTGACAATATGCAGCAATAATTGCAAATATGTCATGCATGTTATTCTGATGTAGTGGCTTATCATATTTCAATCAACAATGATTGCTGTATAATTAATGGACTAAAAAAGAATACTAAAAAGTACTATGGAATTATATATTTTAGTTCTTTTTTATATATCGCGGCAAACATTTTTTTTGTGGGGTGGCATACATTTTTTGTTGTCAGCAAGACTTTTTTGATAACAAAATACAGTAAAAGCAGTAATTTGTGTAAAGTGATTATAATGTATACAGCTTTTCTATTTTAATATATTTTAAAATGTAATTTACTTATGTAATAAAGTCTTCAGTGTCACATGATCCTTCTGAAATCATTCTAATATGAAGATTTGGTGCTCAAGAAACATTTCTTATTATTGTCAGTGTTGAAAATAGCTGTACTGCTTAATATTTTCTGTGACAACCTTTATACATTTTTCTAGGATTCTTTAATGAATAAAAAGTTCAAAAGAGCAGCATTTAATTGAAATATTTATGTAACAATGTATTTACTGTCACTTTTAATCAATTTGATGCAACCTTGCTGAAAGTATTAATTTATAAACCATGGTATATGAATATGGTAATTGTGCAGTACCATCTTATATGTGTCAAAGTACCAGCTTTGTAGCATCTAGTACCCTCATACAGGACCAATGCTTAAATTTACAGTACCCGGGACATAAATTAAGCATAAAAACCTTATTAAGCTTCACTTGTCAGTGTCTGGGGTAACATTCCCATGACATTTTTGTGATAATTTTGCACATATGTATGGAACAAATTAAAATCAGAATGTTTTCAAGAAACTCACATCTCAATGTCTAAATGAAGTGCACAGGTCAAGCCAAATTACTATAGCTTTATACCTTAAACCATCTAAAAGCCAAGGACTGCAGGTGATTGACAGCTTAACTCTAAGCAGGACCCTTGATCCTGTGTCTCCAAGGTGGCTTTGCAATTTGAAGGTATTTAGTTTCCAAAGGTAAGCACATTAAATTATGATAAGGGGCCTCTGTGACTGCATATCTATCTTCAGGAGTTTAACAGCAAGCAAGCTCGAATAAAAAGATAACAGCTCAAAACCTAATTTCAATGCAAAGTGAGATTAAACACTGCAGCAACTTCTCTATTCCCAAGTTTGCTACGCAGATCAAGGAATGTGGAGATTAAACAGTGTTTGTTGCTGTAGAGTATTTGCTTGTGACCTCAAACATGTACAGTCCAAGCACAGTGAAGGGCAGAATGGGTTTCCCTTATTATGAGAAATGTTTTACATTTTTTCCTTTCCACTGACGTCTTTTGTGGGGGCTCCTGTGTTGGCAGATGCAAAACAGAGGGAGTAAGCCTAAATAAAAGGTTTGTTTCAGTTCTTCATGATTGGCACAGAAATTACAAGGAGCTGGAAGATCTAAATCACTCTGGGGAAGCAGTGAGAAACAGTAAAGACATCAGAAACAGGACTGAAACTCCCTGACACAACTTTATGCATCTGATAGGGATGGGAATAATAAAGAATTGAATGATTCTGGTTCTACTTCCAACTACTATTAATGATTTGGTTCCTTAATGGTTCTGTTAATGATTCTTTTAGTACTTTTAATGAAGAAATATGAAATAAATGCATTTTCTCCCCTAATTTCAATTTATGTCATTAGCAATCTGTTGCCAAATTAAGAAATCATTTCAGATTTCAATAAAACAGGAAAAAAAGCAATACAATTCTTTCATAAACTTTTCACATACTTTAGAAATTGTGTTGCCGCTAGTGATAAATGCATGTTTGAGAACCATTAACACAATGCAAATCATTTGGTTATGGTATTTAACCAGTACTGAATAAGCTTACAGTGTTTTTTTTTTTTTTAAATAAGGATATTTTCTTACATAAATGCATCATTCACTTCAGAGGGCCTTTATTAACCCCCCAGAGCTGTGTGGAGCACTTTTTATGATGTATGGATGCAGATTTTTGGGCTTCAAAATCTTAAAACCCATTCACTGCCATTATAAAGCTTGGAAGAGCCAGGACATTTTTTAATGTAACTTCCATTGTATTTGCCTGAAAGAAGAAAGTCACATACACCTAGGATGGCTTGAGGGTTAGTAAATCATGGGGTAATTTCCAATTTTGGGTGAACTATCCCTTTTATTTCGGTTTCTTGTTTGGTAAAAGAAATGTATTTCAGTGCATCATTATATCATCATTGCATCATTGATCTATTCTATTCTATCACAGATTAAACAGGGTGATAAAAAAAACATTCGCTACATAATAGATTTTCAATAAAGTGACATTCAGAGATTTTAATTCAATAAGTTCTGAGGTAATGAAACATGTATTCATGTCATGCAGACAGTAAAAGGCTATGAGCAAAGACATTCCTGCTGTGTTGCCATGCCATAGCATACGGTCACAAAGGGCCCATCTTTCAATTGCATCAGGTGTAACGCTAATTGCATTGTTTAAATATTTAAACCAGCTTGAGGGACACAAAGGCAGAGGGATAGGGAAGGGCATGGGTTAAAAAGAGCAAGAGCGGGAGAGGGGTGGAAGAAGAGAAAGAGATGACAGGAGAAGAAAGGATCGAGGAATATGAATGTATTTGAGAAAGATAGAAAGGCTCTTGTTGTTTGTGGAACTCCAGGACAGGACATGAGTAAAACAAAGAGACGCAACAGTGGAGCATCATGGCTGTTTGAGCAAAGTAAGGCCTCCTTTGTCTGTGTCAGGGGGAAATGAAAGATGGAATGAGACAAACTTGATGTTCCTGTTTTTTTTGTTTTTTTCTTATTTTTCAGCAATCAACGGGGCGGCTCATTAGAGACTAACGAGAGGTCTGAAGAGCACACTTGGGAAGGCTGGGAGCTGCCAGGTTTATGAGAGAGGCCATGTACAAAAGCTGTCAGTAATGAGTTGAAACGGGTCCATGAGAGTCCCACTGGAGTGCATCCCACTCTGACATGTTCGGTCGTGTAACCCAGCGGCTTTTGAACACTTGTTTGTGTATAAAAGGACAAAAGATAAAACATTGTGTATAGCCAGATCAACATAATTGCAGGGTTACTGGTATTACCAGTTAAAGGAATAGTTTATGCTAGACATACACTACCCTTTGAGGTCAGCAAGAAAAAAAAAAGCTCACCAAGGCTGCATTTATTTGCTTAAAAATACTGCAAAAAAAGTTGAAATATTATTACAATTTAAAATAATCAAAAGAACAGTATTCATTTGAAATCTAAATATTTTGTACATGTCTTTATTTTCACTTTTGATCAATTTACAACATCCTTGCTGAATAAAATCCTTATTTTCTTTAAAAAAATCTTTCTTTAAAAAGTTATTAATTTTTAGATGAACTATTCCTTTAAATAGTTCAATTGTCTATTTTCTTGTTTCAAAGAAAGCACGCATAAGGAAGATGCATGCTGCACGTTAGCTAATAGCACTTGGCAACAATCCTATTCTCAATGGTTGGTCAGGTCAACAAAGTGTTAAAGTCATCTAGATGAAGCAGTATCCAGGTGCACATGCTAGTTCCCATGCCTCCCATCTGTTTATGTGATATATCACTTCCTTAGTCAATAAGAGGCATTATACATCACAAATACACCGGTTTTCCCTACACGAACACCACAGAAATCAAATTTGACACCTTCGATATCTATTAAACCCATAATAGATGTTAACTATTCTGGGGGGCATTCCCAAAGACCTGGGGTGCATTTATAAAAGACCTGTAAAGCGTACAAAAAACGTTGAAAAGTTCTCTCTGATCCTGCTGATGAGGTCTGGCAGCTCTTGGGGACAGCTGGTCTTTCGTTTATCAGGTCTATACCTCTCCATACACATTCTGTCCTGGTCTGTCCCACCCTCCATTGATCCAAAGACCCCTCTCCACTTATCCTGCTGTTTACAGGGCCGTTCAGAGGGTCAGATTAATGGCGGCCCTTCAGAGCAGCTGCTGCCGAAGGCCAAGCAGATACATCCACATTAGTCGTGTGACTCTTGAGACAGTCCTTCCTTTCTTCCATGATCCAATTCACTCTCTTCTTACATATATTTAACAGCCACATAAAGAGGAAAAAAAAAATCAAAGAAAGAAAAAAAAGACCCGAATTTATGACCCGAAACAACATAAATTCTATCCGGATCAATGATATTGATTCACTTTTATATATATCCTGAAGCTCTTCTTTTGGGCACTTTAAAGTGAAAATCACTCCCTCAGTTCCCCGTTTCTTGCTTTAGCTCATGTTCACATATCATTAACACAAAATGTAAAGATTAAAACACTTACGATACAAATGGATTCAGTAGCTTCATAAATAGAAAGTGTCTCATGAACATGGGTCATGACATCATCGGTTATGTAAACCATTAAATAGTAGAAGGGTCATAGGTTACGCTCATGTCCCTTGTCCAACCACAGAGCAGATGTCAGGTAGGCCACAGGCTTGACACAAACACAATAACTCTAACAGCAGGGTATCTGGCTGTCTGAGTTTCCCCCCAATGCCACTGGCTCACGGGTTAGTTTAAGCAAGAACATGGGTAGACTCTGTAATTCAATGAAGACCCTGAACAGCAGGACTATTAGAGGTGTAAAATGTCAGAGTGTTTGGATCAGAATGTTCTAGGTGATGTAAATGGTTTCTCTGAACTACTACTTAACAGATCGCATAAAGACAGAGACAAAGAATTACAGAGAATGAGAGAGATGAAACCTTACAATTACAGTTACAAAAGTAAGTCAAGAGCAGTGAGTGATTTTCTCGTTTGTCTTTTGTTGTTTGATTAATATCAAGGACACAGATAGCAATCAGTTTAATAGACTGCTGTCTCTTTAAGACTGACTGCACGGATCTAATACAGTACACATGCGCTTTCTTTTTTCAGTTGTTTACGTCAACTGAAGATATAACTGACTGTTTATGTGAATACTTGCCAGACAATATTATATTATATTATATTATATTAGGGCTGAAACGATTCCTCGAGTAATTCGAATACAAAATAATTTGCCTCGAAGAATCGTTTTGTCCATTTTACTAGGGATGCACTGAATTTTCCGCCGTCGAAAATATATGCCGCGCCGCACCGCCTCAGTGTTCAGGTTTCACTCTCCTCCAACCGTCATCACTGCGCCGTGTGACGCTCCGTTCAATATTCCGCTCTATCAATGTGCATTCTGCTCATTTTCCGCTCATGCTCACCTGGAAAAGCAGAGTCCGCTCAAATAACGCACCGACTTGAAATTTCTATGTAGTATACTTGTTCCTGTTTGCAGCAGCGCTGCTGTGCTGTGGCATGCTGTAGTACAGCTGTACTGGGCAACGCTGGTAAAATCTCCTTCACTGATCTGATCCCCGCTCTGCTCACATGTGCTGATAATATAGCTTTGCCAAGGTTTTTATATTTTTATACGTTTACTTGATGATTCTTTACACAGAATCATCATTTCTATTCATTTTCCACTGATTTACGCGATCTAATGAGCATTAACTCATATTACGCGATCATATCTCTGTATGAATGAATGGCAGAGACGAGCGTTTTCCTTTACCACACACACACACACTGAAGCGCACGATGCTCGCGGTGATTTCAGCGTCTGCCGTCTAAACACACAACATCTCCAGAACTGCTCTAAGAGTCACTTCATCAGCGTTTCACCGTTTCACTTGAGTAAAACTAGCATCATATCATATACACACAGAACTGTAAAGGTATTCACGGCAACCCGTCAAAATAAAAGTCCGGTTTAATTTAAAGACATTGCAGCAGAAATATATTACTATTGTTCAGCAGAATGTACATACTACTACTACTAAAATTATGAAAACTTTATTTTTTAAGGAATGATCACAACATTTCTTCCATGTTTTAACTTTAATAGTAAATCCCCTTTGTTTGCCAAAAAGTTAAATTTTCAATAATTTAAAGATAAATTAAATTTTATGCCTTCATTTGATAACCAGATACACAACACAGAATTTCTGAGGAAAAAGAAAACACTTCATAAGGCTATTTTAAGAATAAATAACAATAAAACATTAGGTGACAGGACAGAAAATAAAACATAACTTTATAATTGTCATTTTCTTTAATCATAGCTATAATTATTATAACACCTAAAATACATTGCGTGTAAAAAGTGTTTGTTTCAGTCAGTTGAAGGTGGGTACATTGTGTGCAAATGATCAGGATGGTACCACCTCCGCCGCATTCTGAGCACTAGCATAGCCAGAAATGTTAAACTGGGTGGGCCTACATAAAACTGGGTGGGCCAGGTGTGTAGCATATGAAAACTGCATGTCAAATTGCCAACAAAAAAATACAGCACCAAGGTTCATTACACAGTACTTCTAAAGCATGCATTAACATTAGTAATTTGTTATATGTTCATTTCAAAATTTAGGACATTATTAAAATTCAAGAGCTGGTTAACAAAGATGAATAAACAGGGTAACAAATGTATTGCTAATGTTATTTAATGCATTAACTAACGTTAACTACAGTAAGTTTATTAAAAAGCATTACCTCAGTCTGAAACAAGGGGCTTCGCTGATGATTTCATAATCAAACATCTGTCAGTTCACGCACATCGAGGACCGCAGAAATGTGCGCAGCTGCAAATTATGCAGCTTGTTTTGGCGACCAAGATCCAGCACAAAGTTTATGTGTTTCTTTCCACAAAGGACGCATCTTTTTAGCGGATCAAACACTGTACCTATGCTAATATGATGCTTCAAACACGCTTGGTTTAGAAGATTCCGATCGATCAATCCATCACCCGCAGGTGGTCTGTCGGGTTTCATTTGTAGACGGTCCAGATTTATTGCTAAGACTTTTACTTTTTAAAGAATTGATCTGATTTATGATTACTCAACTCGGCTATTTTCAAATGTAACTCCACAAACGCGCGCATTTTACTATTATATCCTTATAAGGCAGCCGTGGCCTAATGGTTAGAGAGTTGGACAGGTTCGATTCCCAGGTCCGGCAGGGATTTTCGGTGGGGGGAGTGAATAACAAGTGCTCTCTCCACCTTCAGTACCACGACTGAGGTGAGACCCTTGAGCAAGGCACCGATCCCCCAACTGCTCCCCGGGCACCGCAATATGGCTGCCCACTGCTCCAGGTGTATGTTCACTACTGTGTGTGTGCACTTGGATGGGTTAAATGCAGAGGACAAATTCCGAGTATGGGTCACCATACTTGGCCACACACCACTTCCCTTTCCCTTTCCCCCTTTCCTTACGTCGTAAACATAACATTGTGGGTGGGACTAACAGAAACGGACGAATCATCATCATTTTGACAAATGTGATGCACCTATAGGAGGAGGGAAAACTAAGAAACGACCTGTATTTGACCATAAAAGCAAGCTTTAACATTTTTTTAATAAATAAATCAAATTACAATGAAATAAGACGTTTATTAGTATCGTTTAATAAATTACATCCATTTGGAAAATTACCAACTGAACATCTCATTGGGTGGGCCACAGATCCACCCAGGCCCACCCGTAGCTACGTGACTGATTCTGAGAAAAGAAAAACCCTGTTTGCAGGACTATACATTATTTGGATAATTAGTCAAAAACAACAAAAACAACAGTTATGTCTGATTCTGTTGCATAGAACTGAATAAAAATAATACATTGATATTTAATAATATATTTTCTGTCCAATTTTCTTTCAATAAAAGTGTGGTTGTTTTATTGGCTTGTGGTTTTTAAATTCTGTGTTGAGAATTAAAATTGAGTTAAATTAAAAAGTCTTACAAAATTACTTTATATTATTTAATAAAAAAATAATTATTACAAAGCATTTTCGGTTTTCGACCAAGCACATCCAGAATTCTCGGTTTCGGCCCAGAATTTTCATTTCGGTGCATCCCTACCATTTACTGTAACTACACACAGAGCACTGTGTTTGCAACCATGCTCCTTTAAAGAATCACACACACACACCAGTATGCAAAGAGACATTTAAGAGGGTTTATTCTCCAAATAACTTTAAATTCATGTTGCTGAAAAATGTGTTAATAAATGTTATGTGTATGGACTCCACGTTGGCTTCCTGTCCACTAATTTTTGCCTCTTACAAAAGCCACAAAGCCTTCTAAGAAGACAGTAAAGGCTTGTGTCATGCCTGAGCTGTAGTTAGGCTGAAACTTGAAAGTTAAGGTGCACAATGTTTAGGTTTTATTATATATTTTTATTACTATTATTTTGATTTATGTCTTAGTTTTAGGTTGTACTATGTTTACCTTTTTTAAAGTAATTTGAAATTGATTTTTATATATTTGTATTTTGAATGCATTATGGCAATTAAATGCACTAAATGGGTTTAGTTTTCACAGTTATTAATATATGCAATTGCAGCAATAAAAATGTATTTTTTTCTAAAAAGGAAACAAATTACTTGTTAATTTTAAGAGACCTGTCTTATTTTCTCTTGTATATTTAGTATTGCTCTTTAATAAAGAAAAAGTTGTTCTTATCCGATTACTCGATTAATCGATTGAATTTTCGGTAGAATACTCGATTACTAAAATATTTGATAGCTACAGCCCTATATTATATTATATTATATTAAATGAATGAATGAAATAATATTTCAAAGTACTTTCCATTTGTTCAGCTAGAGACACTTCACACATTAAATCCTTTTTTTTAATGATTTGTAATGCTTGTAATATCTCTCACACTACGCAAGCCAGCTGTATGAGTATCATGTGTTATTTTTCAATGGGAAAAAACGCTAAATGACACCACAATAATCAGCACAAACTCAATAAATGACATTATAATAAATATAGTAATTCTCTCACATGATACAAGCGAACCATACAAATATCAACGATTTCCAAAAAATTTCTCCCGTTGGTGAAAATAAAATGCTAAATTTGCCACATATAGATTCCTCTTAAACACAAGATTTAGATGATGACTATGGTGTAAACTGATGTGAGATTCCTGATCTGTCAATCAAGTAAAACATTTTGAGAAAAAGCACATGCACACACACACACATGACCTATAAAGCAAACTTTTGTGGGCCAGACATCGAAAACATATGGATTAGGATGAAAAGTGCCACAGATCAGGGCTCTGAGCATTTAACTGTGGCAGTTGAAGAGTCAACCGCGGGTCTGACATCCAGTGTGTTAAGCCCTGGGGTCGCAGTTCAGTTTAGTCTCCAGACCTACTTTACATCTACACTGACAGAAGGCTGAATCAGAGTGAGTGTTAACAAAAAGCCCTTCCCTACATGTCGGTCAAGCGGCGGCTGTTATGCGCAGGCCCGCTGAATCCTCCCCCTCGGCTCTTCAGGAGCCTCTATCAACAGGAGGTGTTGTCATTTCTTCAGTTAATTGCTGGCAGAGCCCCGATCTGCCCTCAAGAAGTCTGGACAAGGGAGGGAAAGCTTTGGTCTCCCGCCAGAGCGCGTGTGCATCCCCCCAAACGTGCACACACACAACAACGTCTAAGAATACAATGGGGAAAGCAGCTGGACTGCAGAACCACAAGACAGTCCTGCATATGTAATTATGAAACCAAGACAAGCCATCTGTGCCATGGAGATCATAACATCTGCTTCAGATCAATAACATTCACAAATAAAGAAAGTGGATTTTTTTTTTTATCCAAAAGATCATCAATTCAAAGCTTCCTTTTTACAGTATGACATAGCATGCAGTTTAAGCCTAGGAACTAATATGAGGGGCCTTTGATAATGATGTAACCTCCCATTGGGACTCAACAGACACCTGTTCTGTATGAAAACACTGACAGCGACTTGTAACCCTATAAAGGCCTCAGAGGGGCTGCTAAGGGCCCTTCAAAAAGACTAAATAACTTTACATGGGTTTATTCAGACTTGCAAAACAAAGACAGAATCTATGAAGAATGAAGGAAGGATAATACAACTCCAAGGCCATGTGTGTCTCTGGATATTATACAGACCCATGCCACTAATTAATTATAGGAAATTAACTTACTGCATTAGCTTTCAGACTAAGAATAAGAAATAACAGTTCAAATTATCTAATATAATTTTTAAAAAGCATACATGCTTACAAAGGCTACATTTATTTGATCAAAACTAGTGAACACAGTAATATTGTGACATATTATTAAACTGTTATTAGTCTTCAGTGAAACTGAAAGTAAGACGCAGACAGTCAACACACAATCATCTTCATTAAAAGTAGTAAGACAACTTATCTTTCCAGTGCTGATGCCGCACGCTCTCCTATTGCGGTCTTTGATCTTGAAATAAGCTGATAATTAATAAAATGCAGCGCTTATCTTTTGATTTCATTGACGTGAACTCCGTTAAATTTAAATATAGCGCGGGAATTGAAGATCGGATTTATATCCGTTTTGTGAAGACACATTTATGTGGCCAAGTGTAAATGGAAACGTTTTAACAAATCAGATAGATATCCGATCAGAGAAAACGCATGAAGTGACCAGGTGTAAACAGGCCCATAAAGTATCAAAGTTGAAATGCACAGCATTTATTTGAAATATAAATCTTTTGTGTTATATGTCATGGTGCACACAGCGGGAAGGAACGAGCAGCAACACGCAGACGAGGATATAACTCAAAATAACAGTCTTTAATGAATCCAAAAGGGCAAGACAAGGCAGGGCAGACACACAGGAACACCGGGAAGTAACGAGTAGACCAGATGAAACTTACTAAACAGACAGGAACTTGAATACACAAGTTAATTTCACATAATAACTATAACACAGCTGGACACGAATTAACTAATGATCACACTTAACAAGGAGAGGAAACTAACCAAATATGGACACAAGAGGGCGGGAAACACACGACACAGGACTGACATTAGGCGCGTTCGACTTGAAGCAGTGCTGCGCCGAATGATCACCGTATGACATCAAAGTACCGCGAGAGTGATTCGAATGCATAGGATCCGACTGCTTTCTTATCGCTCTCGCGGTATTTGATGTCATACGGTGATCATTCTGCGCAGCGCTGCTTCAAGTCGAACGCGCCTATTATAAATGTGCGTTTACATGCACCCTCTTAATGCGATTATAATGAGATTTTGGCAATATTGCGATTAAACTTTACCTCATGTAAACGCAATACTTCGATCTAAATAATGCGATTAAGCTCATAATCGCAGCAAGCATAATCGTATTAACATAGGTGGCATAGGCCGATTTTAATCGAAGTACACAGGCATGTAAACACCTTAATCGCAGTATTGCCGCTCTGACCAAAGCGCGCATGGGCTTGTGACATACATGAATAGCGTGACACGCACCTGTAATAATACAGAGATTAGAAACGATGGCAGGGAAGAAAGCATCGCATTCTGGGGAAAACACAACTCGCTGCCACCAGTCTCTGTTCCTTACCCTCATCCAGAAACGGCGAGTAGAACGCGGGGATTGGGGGGGGGGGTGTTTTTTTAGATTTTTGTTTTTTTAAAGAATTCTCTTCTGCTCACCAAGCCTGCGTTTATTTGATCCAAAATACAGCAAAAATAGTAACATTTTGAAATATTTTTACCATTTAAAATAACTGTTTTCTATTCCTGTGATCAAAGCTGAATTTTTAGCATCATTACTCCAGTCACATGATCCTTCAGAAATCATTCTAATATGCTGATATGCTGCTCAAAAAATATGTATTATGTTGAAAACAGCGGAGTAGAATTTTTTTTTAGGTTTCTTTGATGAATAGAAAGTTCAGAAGAACAGCATCTATCTGAAATAGAAATCTTTTGTAACATTATAAACGCGTTTTGATTTTGAAACATGCAGTGCTCTTGTTTATTCAACGAAGTCAAACGCCACAAATAAATCAATGTATGGGAAACACTGGTAATCAGGGCCGTGCAGAGACCTTTGGAGGGGCAGGTGCTCAAAGTATAAAAGGGGCACATGGAACACAGCTTTTAATAGGGCTGTGCTCCTTGCTGATATGTGTATCGAAATGGATGCTTCTGTATTGATAAGCAAATGCCATGACGCAGGTTTGAAAAAGAAACACAGAACAGAAAATACCATTTTAAGTTTATATGTTAAAGACATTTTTTGCACCTTTTAATTACTCTGGAATGATATTATTATTATTATTATTATTATTATTATTGTTATTGTGTTTACAGGGTATGGTGGTTTTGCTGTTGTAAACACTACTGTTGTTGTAGAAAAAAATATTCCTGTCTTATTTAAAATAGAATTCTATTCTAATCCTGTTCTGAATTTATTCATTTTTTTGAATGATAATGATTATAAAAACAGGATTGATAAGTATAATTCGGAGGAAAATTAGTATAAGCCCAGTGTTTTGATAATTATTTTTAAGGCACTCTACGTTTTTTAAATAAATACTGTAATAATAATAGTTCAAAGTATGAATAGTTTTTAGTCAGATAACATAAAAAAGACAAGGCACCTCGACGTGCTTTAAACTTTTCCCAATTAAACAGCAAGAACGAAAGAGAACAAGCACCTTTGTTTTTATTGCTGTGTGTAGAATTACCTTAGCTGCATTTTTTAGTTAATATTAATTTTAATAAAATGTAAATTCGTCCCCGGCACTTTATTCAAGCTCGAGCAGGTGTTTTCACATAGAGGTTTCTAGATTTAAATTAAAAGAGACATGACCTGACGTTTTATTCGTATCCAAAATGAGGAGATATGAATATCAGGAGAGCTGAACACTCTCGTGCAGTGCATGTTTAATTCATACTCGAAGCCAGAGGGTGCTCTCGCGCAGAAACTTTTGCCGTATGGACAAACTCACACGGCTATCGCTGTAGCTGAGCTGAATAAAAAGCAGAAACATTTTTACTGATGAAACGTGAAGACAATAAAAGATTGCGAAAATATATGGTTTGTGTGTGTTTTTCAAGTTATCTTCAGGTAATAAATAAATAAACTATATGAAAAATGCAGTACTGATTAACATATCATTTAGTATAGAAACTATAAAATATATTTCCTGAATTATTCTGTGATAAAAATGGGAAAAGGGTGTTCGTAGTAGCCTTTATAAACCAATCATAAAATTGTCATTAGGAAAACATTGAACAAAAATATTGTAGCCCCTTGCTGCAGCTAAAGTGCTTCCACAGGCTACACACAGCTGTGCATGATCTCTTCACGCCGTTCTCGTCAAATAATAATCTTATGATCTTAATCTTAATCTTAAATAATAATTCAATAATATAATATAAGTTTACAAGCACACCGCTCCACTGAGAACTCCACTTACTGGCACCTGCCGACATTATTGAAGGCATCCTAAAGGCGTGTCTGAACGTGAGGGATCTTCCTGGATGAGATCTCAGGTGAAAGGTCATCATGTGGATAATTTAATTTATGGCTAAACTATTATTAATTCATTTTTCTAATAGTTAGATTGGGCAGACCTTCACAAAAGGACGTTTAATTACAAAAAAATAATAATAATAATAAAAAAAAATTGCCTTGACAAAAGGGCACTTTGGGCATCAAGGGGAAAAGGGGCAGGTGCTATCGCTCTCGCGGTACTTTGATGTCATAAGGTGATCATTCTGCTCTGCTTCAAGTCGAACGCGCCTATTATCACAGGTGCGTGTCACATTATTCATGTCACAAGCCCATGCACACTTTGGTCAGAGCGGCAATACTGCGATTAATGTATTTACATGCCTGTATATTTCGATTAAAATCGTTAATACGATTATGCTTTACGATTATGTTAATACGATTATGCTTGCTGCGATTATGAGCTTAATCGCATTATTTAGATCGAAGTATTGCGTTTACATGAGGTAAAGATTAATCGCAATATTGTCAAAATCTTATTACAATCGCATTAAGAGGGTCCATGTAAACGCACTCAATCAGTACGTTTACATGAACATCAATAATCCGATTTTAATACGATTAAGACAATACTCTGATTAAGAGTCTACCATGTAAACAGAGATTTTTGATTACCTTAATCCGGCTAAAGTCATAATCGAAGTAAACACAAATCGAATTAAGACGTGGAGTATTCCTATTTTAGTCGCATTATTGAAGTGCAGTACAGACATGTAAACACCTTAATCACACTAGTACTGTCGTGTAGGACTTTTCGCCGCATTTTGCGACAGGATTCACTCACGGCAGTGATCAACCGTTTGACGGCAAATAAAAGAGCTTCAACACCGCCGTCGTCTGTATGCTCGAAAATAATTAACTGCACTTGAAGCTTTCATAAAATTAAAAATGAAACACCCAAAACTGTATATGGCATCATAATGAAGACGAAATATATGTTTATACACGAGCGCTTTGCAACGATTGTATCGTAAAAAGCGCTATACAAATAAACTTGAATTGAATTGAATTTATACGTGAAATTCTTGAGGGGACGTCAGATGGCGTCGCGTGGTGACGTAATGACGCATGCCATTAATCGATCTATGTACTATAACATGTCCAATTGTAAGTCGCTTTGGATAAAAGCGTCTGCCAAATGACTAAATGTAAATGTAAATGTAAATGTAAAACGGGAACATGAAAGGATTATTCTAAAAGCAACTCATGTAAACACCTTAATCTTAATATTGTCTTATTCAGAATAAGGTAAATAATTAGATTACTGATGTCCATGTAAACGTAGTCAGTGTCACTTTTGATATGAAAGTTTGCCCTTTTTTGAGCATAAACGATCTAAAACAGAAATATTTTTTTAGCATTCATTTTCATTCATCTATATAGCTTTAAATGCCTACAAATATAAAAAAATATATATATATTCCCAGTCTACAAAAAAGACAAAGAATGTCATCACGACTGCAGTCTCATCCTCTTGAGAGCCGTGGGAAGAGACAAGGATAATAGTGTCACTGCTTACCATAAGGTTATTTTAGATGCATCAAATTACAGACACCCCCCTCTGAGAAACACCTGCAGGCATGGTTATTATTTCTATGGACAAAACGCTTGTGCCAAACCAAGGTTATCACATCTCAGCTAATTAAATGGAATGAATACGGCCAAAAATACCCACGGATTTTTTAAATATCAGCATAACACTTTTAAGCAGACATTTCAGGCTAATTTAAAGAAGCAGGAATTAAGTTAAATGATGAAATGTGATAAAGGGAGTTGTTACCTATAACCTGAATTCCGGAAATGTTTTTTAAATGTGAACAAAATTAAAACTAAAAGAATTTCAAATCACATGAGCCAATATTTTATTCACAATAGAACATAGATAAGATAACAAATGTTTAAACTGAGAAATTTTACAATTGTATGCACAAAATGAGCTCATTTCAAATTTGATGCCTGATACAGGTCTCAAAATAGTTGGGACGGGGGCTTGTTTACCACAGTGTAGCATCTCCTCTTCTTTTAAAAACAGTTTGAAGACGTCTGGGCATCTAGGTTATGAGTTTCTGGAGTTTTGGTCATATTCTTGTCTGATATAGGTTTCAAGCTGCTGAAGAGTTTGTGGTCGTCTTTGATGTATTTTTCATTTAATGATGGAGCAAATGTTCTCTATAGGTGAAAGATCTGGACTGCAGGCCAATTCAGCACCCGGACTCTTCTACTACGAAGCCATGCTGTTGTAATAGCTGCAGTATATGGTTTTGCATTATCCTGCTGAAATACACGTAGTCTGGAGGGGAGCATATGTTGCTCTAAAACCTTTATATACCTTTCAGCATTCATAGTGCCTTCCAAAACATGCAAGCTGCCCATACCGTATGCACTTATGCACCCCCATACCATCAGAGATGCTGGCTTTTGATCTAAACGCTGATGACACGCTGGAAGGTCTCCCTCCTCTTTAGCCCGGAGGACACGGCGTCCGTGATTTACAACAAGAATGTCAAATTTGGACTCGTCTGACCATAGAACACCTTTCCACTTTGAAACAGTCCATTTTAAATGAGCCTTGGCCCACAGGACATGACGTTGAGGAACGTTGTTTTTAAAGTATTCCACAATCTTTTTACGCACTCTTTCACAGATTGGAGAGCCTCTGCCCATCTTTACTTCTGAGAGTCTCTGCCTCTCTAAGACATCCCTTTTATATCTAATCATGTTACAGACCTGATGTCAGTTAACTTAATCAGTTGCTAGATGTTCTCCCAGCTGAATCTTTTCAAAATGTCTTGCTTTTTCAGCCCTTTGTTGACCCCGTGCCAACTTTTTTGAGACCTGTAGCAGGCATCAAATTTGAAATTAGCTCTTTTAGTGGATAAAAGTGTAAAATGTCTTATTTTAAACATTTGTTATGTTTGTTATGTTCTATTGTGAATAAAATATCGGCTCATGTGATTTGAAAGTCTTTTAGTTTTCATTTTATTCAAATTGAAAAAAACGTCCCAATATTTCCGGAATTCGGGTTGTAACACAACAAGCAGGTCATGTGCTTCTGTGAACATCAGGTGAAGCCCTGAATCTGACCTACTGTACATGTATCAGGCAGAGAGGATTCTTTCTAGAATCAGCGCTTAAAGGGATAGTTTGCAAAAAAAAACAAAAAAAACAAAACAAAAAATTGCTGTTTAAAGTGATTTTACTCTATAGAACATGCCATTTTCTCTTACAGAGTCACATTCAGCATCAGATACAGTCAGAGTTATTATAGTTTACTAAAACTAAAACATTTTTGGTATTTGAAATAAAATGAATGTTAACTGAAATAAAATATTTAAAAATGTACATTTTATATTCTAGTTGTCAAGTCAGTATTTCTCATTTACATTTAATTTAACCTTATGTACTAAAATAACAAACTAAAATAAGATTAATAATACATTTATAATAAATAATTAACAATATGAAGATAAATAAATTAAGTAATAATTAATTAATAAAAAGTTAACTAAAATTAAAAAAAATATTAAAAAATAAAATTCTAATTAAAAATAAAAACGAATTAAAATATTATTAGGAACTATATCTCAATGACATTATAATAAGCTTGATGGAGAGTGACATGCAGCACTGAGATATTAAATAGATCCCTATAAAAACACCATTAATGAGAAATTACTCTCCATTTGACACACATAAATTAAATGTCAACATACATTTTTTTATGGTGTCCCCTTCCCCCATGTTAGTTTGCCCTCATCCACAACCTTCATCTTTGGTTATTATATCCCTGCAAGCAACTGTGTTATTGAAACTAATCTTAATTTAATGTTCTCAAATCTAAATGAAACCCTGACATTTCAAGCTGACCTGCGACGGCGCATTAGGTTATAAACACAATCACCTTCTGGGTGACTCACCCACATGAAAGCCAAGAGGCAAAACAGTGTGACACTTTTGCACACAATGACCTTCAAAACAGCCGTGGTGACATTGACCTTTGGGTTATGGCCCTGGAGAAGGAAAAATAAACTCCATGTCATAACCTCACCGAGATAAAGAGCAATCTGTGTCCATTGAAAGCCATCACAACGACAAACAGATCGATTCAAATGCCTTAAAAGGATATGCTAGTCTAATTAACAGCGACGCAAGGAGATGAGCAAGAGTGATACAATGGAGAAGAAACTGGGACTGATGGTTGATAGACATCCCAACATTAACAAACCAACATTTCCTGACCTTTGCTGAGATTAGCCATTTAGCATTGCGCACAGGATAGGACTGTCTGAACACATTAGCCACTAGCCCATGGTGACCCAATTAAAACATCATAAATGAGATGCTGCAGCATGTAACTAGAAGTCTAAACAACTTAAATGACAGGATTAAAGAGCCCTCATTCGACCCGAGGTCAAAATGACCTGTATTTTGTGGGGCACAACAGTTAGCGCTATGCTAACAAACAAAAAAAGCTATCCTTTCCAATGTGGCATGAATGAAATATTTGAATCATTGCCAAAACCTAAAGTAGTAAATTCTTGAGCACTTCTTCATTCATTCAAACAACCATTATTATTTTTGAGCTGCAAACATACAACTGATTATTTTTTATAAATATTATAAATTAAAAACATAGTAGTAGAGAAACAAATAAAATATATAGTCAACATTTTACTGCATTATCTATATATACACACTCATTTTAAATACAATATATTCATCTGGTAATGTCAGGTATTTTTTGAGGCCAAATTCTAAGACAATCAGCTACTCATTGTAAGCTAACGAGTCCATGATTTCATTCAGCAAATGTACGAATGAATAATTAAAGACTTGCTGTTTTCATTTAGCTCAGTTCATGTCAATGCAGGTTACATGCTAACGGATTATCAAGTGGCATGTTTAAATGTGTATGGCAACAAATCCCTGGTTGATTAAAAATTAAAAGCAAAAAAAAAAAACAGGTTCCTCTAAATCTTGGGATATAATTCATAAATAAATGAATATTTAGCCTACATTTCTTGGTTGCTCCATTCTAGTCCTCAATATCTCATAAAACCCAGAGGCCTATATATTATAATTTCCTAAAGCGCTGATTCATTTTCAGATAAGATTTTCCATTCATCATAATCTCATTTTGACTCTTTCAAACAAAAAATGGGGTGTTTCATTTTATTAATTTCATAACAAATACACGTTCTGCATATTTATTGGGCCTTTAGAGTCCAATTTAGTAGGAGCTGTTGTCTCAGAGGCTAATATCATACTTGATACTCCTTTGTGTGGCCTTTGTTCTCAGTTTGTGTGCAGCAAGAGGTACAGATGGGAGTGTGTGCAATTTGGCTGGTCTTTCCCTAAAAACCCCACAGCATACATCTGGCACCGAAAATCGTTCTCTCTCCCATGTATCTGCACTGTCTGTTCATGTCACGGAGCACTAAGGTGAGGTGAGACACAAAATTATTTGCACAAACTGAGCATTTATAACCTCGAAACTGTAAACGCAAATTAAGAGAGTGCTGAGAAATTAATGTTCTTTTATAATAAAGGATTCTTTCGAAGTATATTTATTTATTTATTGTCTAGCAGCTTGTCTTCTGTAGTTGCTTGTTATTTCAGTACCTGACAGCCCCCTCACCACACACACATTTTTTTTCATCTTCTTTAATTGCTGGCATCAAAAAAAAAAATCCTCTCACAATGGGGGAAAATTCCCTTGCTGTGGTCTCTCTGTGCTCCTGTCCATCACACTCATATTTGGTGCACTCCACAAAACACACTTCGGTACAAATCTGGTCGAACCAGCAAAAACTGTCAGTCAAAGATTGTTTTCTTCTGTTTTTTTATCTTACCAATCATTCCCTCCCCTTTTATGTCAATCTGATCCCCCTCTTTACTTCTCTTTCTTGGCCCACTTTTTATTGAACAATGGAGACAATCGGGCGTCCCTTGAGGGTAGATGAGGGCGAGTTTAAATATCAAAAGCCCACAATGGACACAACGCCAGACTCCAAGGAGCTCCTTTCCCTGGCCCCCACTGTCCATCTGCTTATAACGGGAGAAATGAGGGAAGAAGGATAGTTGTGAGAAAGGAGCCACAGTGACAGACTTTCGTCTCTCACTCCTTTCTCGCCTTTTTCTCATTGTTTTGAACAACTCAGTCATGATTCTCCCTGTCAGCTGTCAAATTATGCTATTTGTGTCCCTTGTATGTGGAAAAAAAATGACTTTAATGATGAATAGCTTATGTGCGATTTTACAATGTGTTAATATGGACATTATTACCACATTATTTTATGTTTCATTACATTTGTTGGTACAGGACAATCTTAAAGGGATAGTTTACCCAGAAATGACAATTCTGTCAATAATTACTCACCCTCATGTCATTCCAAACCCGTAAGACCTTCGTTCATCTTCAGAACACAAATTAAGATATTTTCGATGAATTTCAAGAGCTTTCTGACCCTGATTTTACCATGCAACTACCACGTTCAAGGCCCAGAAAGGTAGTAAAGACATCGATAAAATAGTTCATGTGACATCAGAGGTTTAACCTTAGTTTTATAAAGCTACAAAAATACTTCTTGTGTGCAAAGAAAACAAAAATAATTGCTTTATTCAACAATTTCTTCTCTTCCATTTCAGTCTTTGACGCGTATTCAGTACAATTTTTCATAGTAAATCAATACATAAAATACAGTGAAAATTACTCATTTCTGTCGCACCTGGATTAACACCTGGATTTTGGAATTAAACTGTCAGTTTGCTTGCCACAAAATATATTAAGCAGCTCAGCTGTTTTTTTTTATATTATAATTACATTTTTAAAATAACAATACTGATAATAATAAGAAAAGTTTCTTAAGCACAAATGTATTACCTTTAAAATGCATTTAAATAGTATTTTAAAAAAGCCTTTGTGAGCATAACACACTTACTAACTATTGAATGGTAGTTTATAATTAAAATATCAATATCAAAATATATTAAAATGCATTTATTTACTGTATTACTTAAACACATTATTTGTCTGTTAGAAATCTTACAGAAATGACATTTGAGGACACAAACAGTCCTCTCTTCTCTTTCTCGAAACCTCCCTCCCCTCAAGCCCCGAGGCTCAGGTTTCCCAACAGGAATGAGTCATCATTTTTTTCACATCATCCTGTTCTGACTGCATGACACAAATACAGAAAGCAGAATCTCACAGTAATTGCATGGTACAAGACCGCTGACATAAATAAAGAATCTTCTGTAATATCCCTGAGCTATATGTCCCAAGAGACTCAACGTCAGTCTTAACACATGTGAAACCACGCTAATAAGAACAAAGAGCCCAATTTGAAGCTGTCAGGCAGTTCTATGGCAGGCTAAATGTGGTTTTCCGTTTCTAACAACATCAAGTGCACC
Organism: Aspiorhynchus laticeps; assembly: GCA_023376895.1. NCBI lineage: Eukaryota > Metazoa > Chordata > Actinopteri > Cypriniformes > Cyprinidae > Aspiorhynchus > Aspiorhynchus laticeps. Next base: position 20,241,411 of record CM041810.1, on the reverse strand, counting down.
TGGAAGTAACAACAAAACCTCACACCTTGACCTCCAATCCATTCACCATCCATAAAGATGGCTCATAATTGTCCATTTATTTCCATTCACACATTTACAGCGACAGGTGTTTCCACCTGAGCAGATTTTGATGGGGAAATTCCAGGGATTTCTGGCCTTCTGTGATCCCGAAGGATACACGGATCTAATGAAGACCCCCCCCCCCCATCCTTGAACAAGCTACAATGTGAAAATGTGTCATATCAGATGACTCCATTGCTAATTTGATAAGAGGGTTATTGATTTTCTGTTCTGATGAAGAAACAAGCCCATCTACATATTGGATGCCTTGAGGGCATGTACATTTTCAGCAAATGTTCATTTTTGGACGAACTATAACTTTAATTAATCTCTTTATGCTTTTTTTAACATATCAAGCATATCATTTCAGACATATCGTATATTAAAATAATTCTAAAATAATTAAGAACATATTGACTAAAATATCAAAGAGAAACATAAAAGCACCTGACTATTATTAACCATTTCTTTTTACAGTTTCTTTATATAGTCAAATTAACTAACCTATCATAAAAATTACCAGCCAATCAGGCACAATACAGCTTTGCTTCATTGTAAGTGTGCCTTCAACAAAGGTTTGCAAAGAGTCCTACTGCTCTCACTGTCTAGTTAATGGTTAGCTTTTTTAGCTAATGTGCATGTGCACCATCCAGTCTCCATCGTTCTGTGACTCTGGTACCTCAAACATCTGTTTTAACAAAACAAATCCCCAAGGAGTTCAATGGTTCTGCACTAAAGAAAAGTCATCCTCTATTATAGTTCCTCCTTTCAGCCATAAACAATACTGTAAATCAAACAAGAAGCCACATTAAAAGGTATATTCTAACCATTGTTCATTGTCCAGTTTCGATATTTGTAATGAATGGAGGCTTTGCCGAGCTGGTCTAACTACTTTAGTTAAAAAAGGCAACCAAAGTGTATGTGTGTGTGTGTGTGTGTGTGTGTGTGTGTGTGTGTGTGTGTGTGTGTGTAGAAAATGTGAAACAAATCGTCTGATTACATCACATGAGCCACACACACACACACTCCATCATTAGTCTCATCACTAATTGCCTTGGACAATATTTTCTGTACTTTCCATGCTTAATTTATGTGCTTAATCTATTAGTAGCATTTCCTTTGGGAAAACTCTGTCCCTGATGAATACGAATGACCCACTGCTTCATAAGTCTGTGCAGGTGCAGGGCTGCTGGCTTCACAGAGCCAGTGGCCTCCCTGCGGGTGCAGGGCACCATGTGCGCCCTGCTAAAAGTCACCGAGAGAGACAGCACAGACACAAAAAGAAGAAAAAGCCAGCGAGGACTGTTACAGACAGTTCCCATAGTGCCTATAATGCTTGAATGCTTTGAAACAAGAAGAATAAGGATGTAAATATACAATGCACTGCAAACGCTTTGATGTTGCACATCAAAAACACAGTCATAAGTCACAGAGGTCATTGTTGGAAAAGCAGAGGTGAGCTCTACTATAGATCAAACAGAACGTCTGAAACAGCACTTAAAGTGAAGGTGTGGCAGTTATGAAAAATCTCTCTCATCCAATGATTTTGTTGGATAGTTAGCTACTGGGCCATGATAAAATATTCAGAGTGCATCAGACAGGAAGGGCTTAATAAGGAAACAGGAGTGAGTCATGCAGTGAGATGCATGGGTAACTTCATGTTCTCTATAATGATATTAAAAGAGGATCTCTACTGCCGCATGAAAATTATGAGTGATGGTGGTATGGAGCAGGCCAGGAACAATATATCTGTCTGCCTACCAGCTGCAGATTTTTATTTACAATATTTATTACATTTAATACATATTCAATTTAAACAATTTAAAATTATTAAAATAAGATTACATATATGTGACCCTGGACCACAAAACCAGTCTTAAGTAGCACGGGTATATTTGTAGCAATTGCCAAAAATACATTGTATGGGTCAAAATGATCTATTTTTCTTTTATGCCAAAAATCATTAGGATATTAAGTAAAGATCATGTTCCATGAAGATATTTAGTAAATTTCCTACTGTAAATATATTTGATCAGTAATATACATTGCTAAGCACTTCATTTTGACATATTTAAATATATAAATCTCAATTTTAAAAAAATGACCTTTATGACTGGTTTTGTGATCCAGGGTCACATATGATAAAATATTTTTTAATATTCTATTGAACATTAAAGATTTGACATGTATAACAATTAAAATAATTATTTATAAAATATATAAAAATACTCAAATTTAAATTATATGTAAGATAATATATTAAAATACACATTAAATATTCCATATACACAAACACATACAAACCCCATTTAAAGGGATACTCCACCCCAAAATGAAAATTTTGACATTAATCACTTACCCCCATGTCGTTCTAAACCCGTAAAAGCTTCGTTAGTCTTCAGAACACAATTTAAGATATTTTGGATGAAAACCGGGAGGCTTGTGTCTGTCCCATTGACTGCATAGTAAATTGCACTGTCAAGGTCCATAAAAGTATGAAAAACATCGTCAAAATAGTCCATCTGCCATCAGTGGTTCAATCTGAATTTTATGAAGCGACGAGAATACTTTTTGTACGCAAAGAAAATAAAAATAACAACATTTATTCAACAATTCGTCTCCTCTCTGTCTCTCTGTGTCAGCGTAGCGACATTTTGAAGAGCAGCCGATGGACGCAAAGTGCGTACGTTATTCTCTGTCATCAGTAACGCATGGATACGCTGTTTCCGTTCAAATCAAAGCGTACATGTTATATATATATATATACACTGTATATATATATATATATATATATATATATATATATATATATATATATATATTTATTTATATTTTATATACTTTTATGGACCTTGAGAGTGTAATTTACTATGCAGTCAATGGGACAGTCACAAGCCTCCCAGTTTTCATCCAAAATATCCACTTCCATGTAAAGTGCAATGATTTCACTTGGCAAAATAATGCAATGTCTTAAATTATCTTAATTTGGGGGCCTAGCAAATACTGATATACGTCATTTATAACCTTAACATATAACTCATCATTTACAACAATCAATTATTAACCTTAATTTGTGTAAATGTGTCCAGCAAGGCCTCTTTACTCATTGCTGGGATAAAGTTGTGTCTCTGAAAACAAAAAAAATCAATGTAGATGCAGCAAGTAATGTGTCCTCCTTGTTTTAGGCCAGTCTGAAATCCATAACTATCAACTGCCTTGACTCAGCTGAATCCAGACGAAGAGCACATTAGGGGCTATAACAATCTTCCATTAGCGGTCCATTCAAGCAAACAGGCACAAGGCCCTGGAGCGGTCTCCTAAAACATACTGCTCTAAAATACAAGCAAATGTTTCAGCTGACCCCATTGTTTTGGTCTTTCTCATTTTTCTTGTCCTCTCTGAGGAAGAAACAGAGCCAGGCAGAGATTGAAAACTAGAATGAGGCCCCAGCCTGACTCCATCTTCTTTCAGTCTCTCCTTTCCCTCCAGCGTGCAACCGTTCTAATCGGCACCGGGCCAGACTCAACTTCCAGACGCACCTCTCGCCCCCCTCTGGAGAAAGCTGCTGTTGCATAGCTAAAAATATCACCTCTGGAAACAAAACCCTGAGAAGTAAAAGGTGAGCATCGCATTGCAGAGTAGGAAACCTGAGAGTAGGGGAATCTGAGCTGTGGAGGAGGGGAAAGATGGGAATGCTAGTGGATGAAATGAAATTACGTACTATATATCATCTCTTGACCTTATTTCATTGCAGTCATTAAAGACGCATGGCAATTTAAGTCATTCAATCCTCCTTAATAACTTCATTAATCTTCTGTGTATGCATCTTTAATTAATATTTGACAGCAAAGTGGAGTTATTTACATAAATCTGACCAAAATTGTGAGCTTCTCCCCATTTACATTTTCTTTAAGTGGCAGAAGGAGCTGAGAGAGAATCGCAGGTTTCTCTAATGCTGTTTTAATTGCAGGCTCAGTGGGAGTATCCACAGGGTTGAGCCACAACTAACATGTTGCCAAGTAAAAGGATTTCTCAAAATTCGCCATATGGCAGAAAATACCTCTATAGGTGGTGACGGGGGTGTGCAGGTAAAAGCATGTGGTCATGTCATTTGTGGTCAAATTCCTTTTTTTAATTTTAATTTTTACACAAAATATAGAATACATTTTATTTAAAAAAACACTAAAAAGTGATCTTTTAAACTACAAAAATTGATATATAAATGTTTCCTGGGGATTAAATTGCAACACAGTCAAAGCTAGCAATAGAAAACGAGTAGAATATCAGCATCTAGTGGTGTGGTGAGGTCACTGCAACTTACAGAGAATGGACACTGAATAAGAAGGAGAACTGGGTTTGATGCAGTTCAGCTTTACATACATACAACCATTCATAATATTCTTCCAAAATGTATAACCTAAAATGACATGCACTTCTATTATATTTGAAGTTTGCATCATTAGTTCTGTTACTTTCTTTTTAATACTGTATGTGGTTTGAAACTCTATTGTATAAAGTGCTATAAAGGTGACTTGATTACATTTGTAACTTCAACCTCCATTCACTTTTTTAGATGTAGGCCACTAGATCATATTACCAGTTAAAATGCAAGCTGTACTGTTTGCTCTGATTAATCCAAGATTTAATCTGACACTGTTCTCATTAAATTACTCTTTAGAAATTCCTAATCAGGATAGGAAAACTTTTGTTGGGTTGCCAGTGGTTATCAAATTTCACTAACAGCTAAGCTCTATGAAATACCTCCATGAATGATTGCAACGCAATATGAGAAAGACTGCTGAATGGGGGATGACATGTACATCTCTGAATCATTCAGAGCATGGGTCCAACTCAGTGGGAATATGGGCCCAGGCCAGGTCACATGGCCACAGATACCATCTGATGTGGGCAGTTTTGCATCTTTAATTCATGACGGTAAAAAAAATAAAAAGAGTTTGGTAAGTGGACTAATTCAGCTGCTCTGAGTTTCCCAAAGCTGCAGTCAAAGATTATAAATGGAAACCGTGTCCCTGTAGATCCACAGATATGCATATACAAAGTTAAATCAAATCAAACAAAATTGTACACATTCAAAGCTATGCAAGAGGAGTCCCAGATTGATATTCAGATATATTATAATACTTTATACTTATTTTGGATAGGTTTTATTTTAAGTATGATGACGATAAAACATTTGATAGATAGATAGATAGATAGATAGATAGATAGATAGATAGATAGATAGATAGATGGATAGAAGTTGTAATTTAAGGCCTACAAGTTTTCATCCTGCCATTAAAGCCAATACAAATCACATTTTTAAAATAATATGTAGCGTATAATGTTTATTGACAATATCCAGATGATTTGCTATCTGTCCCCTAGATGTCAAACTTATTTTATCCACACAGGCAAAACTAACCTTCTTAAAGACTGTGAATTATATTAGAACGCAATATTTCCCCTCAAACATGGCCTGAAGGTTCCTCGTGTAATAAAACGCAGCAGCAAATGTTAGTTCTGTTCTCACAATATCCTTGAACTACAAGAAGTGCCCTGGATAGGGGCGATGCCACTTTCACTTCCTACAGCATCCTTGGCCAACATTCGGCCTCAAAACAACTAACTTGACAGCCTCGAAACGCCCGAGTTTATTCACCTAAACATGGCTTGTGACATTCAATGAGGCTGCGTTTATATTTCTCTACCGTTTCGTGAGATATTGCCGGCATCTCCAGGTTGTGAAGCTTTGCGCAGAGCAGCAGAAAGAAGACCGCATCACTCAGAGATGCGCAGAGAGGCTGAGGCACGCGGGATGCGCGAGGATTACTGAAGCAGCAGCGGCCGTATTAAAGAAACACAAATCTAGCCTGCTTTTATCTCCTGTGGAACAAGGCCAGCTGCTTGTAATGCGTTAACCCTGACAGCGCTGTGATAGCATCGCTCTCTTACCTGTGTCGCTGTTGGTTTGGCCACATATGATGCAGTGTGATTCTGTAATGCGGTAAAGGCGGTAATATCCTCCCTTGCTACGCTCCGACTGTGCGCCCCTCTTAGAGCGCGCGCTCGCTTCCCACGCTCGCTCCTGTGGGCGCGCCTCCGATTCCAGCAGGACAGGTGTTCCTATCATCTGCATTCGAGCTGCACTTTAGCAACGAAGCGTCAGTTTAATACCACGTGATTAATGCATATATTAAGAATAGATAAATGTGACCCTGGACCACAAAACCAGTCATAAGGGTATTTTTATTTTTTTTATTATTGGGAGTTATACATCATCTAAAAGCTGAATAAATAAGCTTTCCATTGATGTATGGTTTGTTAGGATAGGATATTTGACTGAGATATAACTATTTGAAAATCTGGAATCTGAGGGTGCAAATATTGAGAAAAATCGCCTTTAAAGTTGTCCAAATGCAGTTCTTAGTCATGCATATTACTAATCACAAATTAAGTTTTGATATATTTACGGTAGGAAATTTTCAAAATATCTTCATGGAACATGATCTTTACTTAATATCTTAATGATTTTTGGCATAAAAGAAAAATCAATCATTTTGACCCATACAATGTATTATGGGCTATTGTTACAAATATACTCATGCTACTTATGACTGGTTTTGTGGTCCAGGGTCACAAATAGGCTAAAACACACTGAATGCTAAAAACAAATTTAATGTAGAGCCATGAAAAAGGATTATGGGCTGCTTTATTATTATTATAACAATATTCAAATAGGACTTAACATCTTAGGGCAGACTGAGTACATTTGAGACATGTGTACAGTTGAAACTTTACCTTAAATAACTTGTGTACACAAGAACCCCGAGCCGTGATTTTTACTCCACACATGTGTATTAGTGTCCTCTTTGATCGTGGGAAATTTGAAATGTCTTTCCACTAGATATCGGCAAAAGTTTTTTTTCCAAGGTGAGATTTTCATTTCACCATGTCCCTTCCACAATGAATAGCTTATTATTCTTTTATGATTGTTAAACTTAACATATACAGTATCTCACAGAAGTGAGTACACCCCTCACATTTTTGTAAATATTTTATTATATCTTTTCATGTGACAACACTGAAGAAATGACACTTTGCTACAATGTAAAATGTGAGTGTACAGCTTGTATAACAGTGTAAGTTTGCTGTCCCCTCAAAATAACTCAACACACAGCCATTAATGTCTAAACCGCTGGCCACAAAAGTGAGTACACCCCTAAGAGAAGATGTCCAAATTGGGCCCAAAGTGTCAATATTTTGTGTGGCCACCATTATTTTCCAGCACTGCCTTAACACTCTTGGGCATGGAGTTCACCAGAGCTTCACAGGTTGCCACTGGAGTCACTGGAGGATGTTAGAGACCTTGCGCTCCTCCACCTTCCGTTTGAGGATGCCCCACAGATGCTCAATAGGATTTAGGTCTGGAGACATGCTTGGCCAGTCCATCACCTTTACCCTCAGCTTCTTTAGCAAGGCAGTGGTCGTCTTGGAGGTTTGTTTGGGGTCGTTATCATGTTGGGAGGGTATCATGCTCTGCTTCAGTATGTCACAGTACATGTTGGCATTCATGGTTCCCTCAATGAACTGTAGCTCCCCAGTGCCGGCAGCACTCATGCAGCCCCAGACCATAACACTCCCACCACCATGCTTGACTGTAGGCAAGACACACTTGTCTTTGTACTCCTCACCTGCTTGCCGCCAAACACACTTGACACCATCTGAACCAAATAAGTTTATCTTGGTCTCATCAGACCACAGGACATGATTCCAGTAATGGTTGTCTTCAGCAAACTGTTTGCGGGCTTTCTTGTGCATCATCTTTAGAAGAGGCTTCCTTCTACAGCCATGCAGACCAATTTGATGCAGTGTGCGGCGTATGGTCTGAGCACTGACAGGCTGACCCCCCACCCCTTCAACCTCTGCAGCAATGCTGGCAGCACTCATACGTCTATTTCCCAAACACAACCTCTGGATATGACGCTGAGCACGTGCACTCAACTTCTTTGGTCGACCATGGCGAGGCCTGTTCTGAGTGGAACCTGTCCTGTTAAACCGCTGTATGGTCTTGGCCACCGTGCTGCAGCTCAGTTTCAGGGTCTTGGCAATCTTCTTATAGCCTACGCCATCTTTATGTAGAGCAACAATTCTTTTTTTCAGATCCTCAGAGAGTTCTTTGCCATGAGGTGCCATGTTGAACTTCCAGTGACCAGTATGAGAGAGTTAACACCAAATTTAACACACCTGTTCCCCATTCACACCTGAGACCTTGTAACACTAACGAGTCGCATGACACCGGGAAGAGAAAATGGCTAATTGGTCCCAATTTGGACATTTTCACTTAGGGGTGTACTCACTTTTGTGGCCAGCGGTTTAGACATTAATGGCTGTGTGTTGAGTTATTTTGAGGGGACAGCAAATTTACACTGTTATACAAGATGTACACTCACTACTTTACATTGTAGCAAAGTGTCATTTTTTCAGTGTCGTCACATGAAAAGATATAATAAAATATTTACAAAAATGTGAGGGGTGTACTCACTACTGTGAGATACTGTATCATTGCAAACGTTACTCTGTGCTCTAAAAATAGACATATTTTATGACATTGTGCCATGCAAGGTCTTTTCATAATCTAGAGAAATGTGCGAGCATGTCAGTGGGGTACGGTTGAGACAGTGTATCAACTGTCCCCGGATTGGTGTCCTATTGCTTCACATGGTGTTTAATTGTACAGTGTTATGATAATAGGATAAAAGTCACATTTACACAGATGCTACGCAAATTCTGTTAAAAAATTATATTTGTGATATTTCAACTGTCTATTATTAATGGACATATTTTCTAACATGAATGTTAAAAGGATTACATAGCATTTTAAGAAATATACACGGTGGTAAAGTGGGTACAGTTGAGACACCCTTTAGGTTGCTATATACTGTATACAGTAACAGTTCAATCATAAAAAATAAAATGCATACAGAGGCTGTGTGTGTTTGTGTACTGGTATTACCTACATTATGGGGACCAAATGTCCCCACAAGTATAGTGATACCAGTAAATTCTAACCTTATGGGAATATTTTTTTAGGTCCCTATGATGAAACAAGCTTAAATCATACAGAATGACTGAAAATGTAAAAATGCAGAAAGTTTCAAGTGATGCGTAGGTTTAGGGGTAGGGTTATAGAATATACAGGTATGTATGTTGTTATTTTTACTGTAATGTTTACATTTGTACTGTTTGCCATATATTTTCTAGTGTTAAATATTTGTTCCTATTTTGTTTAACTGAATCTGAATTAAATAAAGGAAATAAATAAATTTATTTTTAAACTGTAATTATTTAAAACTGTAATTTTGTAATTTATTACATTTGCAATAAATGGTTAGCCAGCTTTAGAGCATTAAGAATGGGTGTCTCAACTGTACCATGGTACTGTTTCAACTGTACACCATATGGGTACAGTTGAGACAAAAATGCACCTCATGTTTATGAGCTAATAGTGGAAAATATAAACTACTTATGGCTATTATCAATTTATGATATTTTAGTACACAAGCAAAATAAATATCACGTGAAAAATCACTTCATTTCAGCATCTAGTTTTTGTGTAGTGATGAAAAAAGCAGAAAGTGTCTCTACTGTACTCAGTCTACCCTACATGTGCATTTCATGTAAACACAAATGCACCACGTTGGTTATAGATTACTTCTGAAAGGCAATGTGGTTTGTGATGACAAATTACACAAATTAACTATTAATTTGGCACTCAAACAAAATTGTAAACAAACAAACAAACAAACAAAACTCGTTCAAAGACATTTTTTTTTTAAAAAAGAAAGTGACTTTTTATTCAGCAAATAATTGCATTAAATTGTTCAAAAGTGACTGTAAAGACACTTTGACATGGTTACAAAAAAAAATAAAAAAATAAAATAAAAATCAATTAGCCTAAATGCTATTCTTTTAAAATTTTAATTTAATACAAATTCTGAAGAAATTTGTATTTTCACACAAATACTGAATAGCACAGCTGTTTTTTTCTCAACACTGATTAATAAGAAATAGCTCCTCAACATTTGTGACCCTGGACCACAAAACCAGTCATAAGGGTAATTGTTTTTGAAATTGTGATTTATACATCTGGAATCTGAGTGTGTAAAAAAATTGAAATATTGAGAAAATCACATTTAAAGTTGTCCAAATGAAGTGCTTAGCAATACATATAACTAATCAAAAATTAAGTTTTGATATGTTTTACTTTACTTAATATCCTAATGATCTTTAGCATAAAAGAAAAACAATAATTTTGACCCATACAATGTATTGTTGGCTATTACTACAAATATACCCGTGCTACTTATGACTGTTTTTGTGGTCCAGGGTTACACACACACACACACACACACACACACACACACATACATACACATATATATATATATATACTTATATATAGCGTAAGTTGTAATTTAATGAAGGAAACAGATTGGATTATACAAAACAATATCTTTATAATGATAGGCTGAGACATACTCTTCCTTTATCAATGGCCTTCTGTTCCAAACACACAGTGCTCTTTGATAGGGAATTTTACATCATCCATTACAATAAAGTGACACACTGGCCCAGTTTAACATCACACATGTAGCCTACATGAACAGAGCCACACAGACTATGCCCTTGAACGCATTTCTCCATTTAAGAGTATTAAGCATCAGAAATGCACAAACATCAACAAATAGACACAGTATGACTCATAGACATTATCTGCTAATGGACTTTTACAAATAAACACTTTGTAGCTACAGAAATGATTATAAAAAGCAGCTTTCAATATTAAAACTGCAGGCAGTATTAAATGTAAAGATGCAGCTAGAAGATGAGAAGAAACTCTGTGGCAGGAATATGGTTATTTAAAATAATACCATTTGCTCTAAATTATATTCCAGAGGCCATACAACTGAAAAAACAAAATACACAGCTTACAGACCAATATTATTTAAAAATTATGCAGAAAGATGTCTCTGAGTTTACCTATGGAATAATATACCAAAAGCAGCTGGGAAATCTAATCTTGTATGCAGCCTGAAGTTTGTTCCAGGCTCCTCAGCTTGCAAAAGTCAATCCTGCATACTAAACCTTGAAGATAAAGGCCTGCACTGCTATTCCCACATTATATACAGATTTGCCAGGCACTGACAGACTTCACTGTGATGTTTGGAATACAAAGTGAAACTGCTCAGTGCCCTGCTTTCAAGGTTTTTTTTTTTGTTACCAACAGTTTTTTATTTTTTATTTTTTTCACACATAACACAACATAACATCCAAAATATAACAAAACAAAACAACAGACACATACTCAACATCTCAAGGTCCAATCAAAAGGGAGGGAGAGAGGGAAGGACAACAAAAACACAAAAGTCACTCCTCTATACAATCACGTATATCCATCAAAAGACACTGCCAAGCATCAATGGTCGAGGGCCTGGCCCCACCAACTCGTGCCGTTGTACATTCACATGACACTATTTGCAGGAGGCTACGGACCCAATATGTTTTTCTACACGTGTGGTGTAAACCAGTTCTGGATTATTGTCTTCTTCGCAGCTGTAAAACCAGCAAACAACATTCTCTTTTGCATTGAATTAATACAGAGACCAGAATCATCATTAAGAAGACACAAACTTGGGTTAACAGACCAATCAATTCGCAGTAATGATGACAAAACCAGGTTTACATGTGTCCATAGACTGATGACGACAGGACATTCCCAAAACATATGCAGAAAAGTGCCTGATGATGTAGTGTTACATATATGGCAGTTCAAATTTGACTGTAGTTTCATTTTAAATCTTTTGTAAGGAGTTATGTATGCTCTATGAATGACTTTGAAGTGAATAAGACGATGAGCCAGATTTTTAGATGTTAAGCTGAGGTTAGACCACACCCTCTCCCAGTCAACAGATAAATTAAGGTCAGATAATTCCCTATTCCAAATAGTTTTAATAGAAAGAGGTTTTGTAATGCAATCAATAATTTTATTATATATTAAGGAAACAGATGGCCGACCAGCAGATGGTGCAATCCAGTCCCGCATAGGATGAGAGGAAATAGAAGATGCCCAAAATATGCGGATGCTGGTAGACAAAATTTGGTTCTTAATGTCTGAAATGAACAGAGGCCCTGGCCATCATATATATCACCGCACATGTTTACACCTAAAGAAGACCAAGAGGGTAGGACAAATGGACGATTTCCACATACAAAATTAAAATTGTGCCATAAAGGAGTACTGTTACAAACTTTGAAGGGTCCACCTATCCGACGTTCAACCGTTTTCCAGATTTTAATAGAGTTAGCCACAACCGGACCAAATTTATAATTATCCCCTTTTTTTCCTGTGCCAGTAAATAAAATATCTTGAAGTCTATTTGGTTTAACCTTGTCAGCTTCGATCACTCTCCATGAAACTGTAGATTGAGGATCAACCCAATTATGAAGAGCTTTAAGCTGGAACGACCAATAATATAATTCAAAATTTGGTACAGCCAGTCCTCCGGCGCTATTAGGATGTTGTAATGTGGTAAGTTTAATTCTGGGGCATTTATCATTCCAGATAAACTTAGAAATTATGGAGTTGATCTCTTTAAAGTAACCTGGAGGGGGAGAAAGTGGTAGCATAGAGAAAAAAAAATTAAATAGAGGTAACAAATTCATCTTAACAGTGGAGATTCTTCCTTGGAGAGAGACTTTAAGATTCTTCCATCTTTGAATGTCACTTTTGACCTTAACTAAAATGTTATTAAAATTGTCTCTGGCAATCTTATGAATGTTTTTATATATGGTAATGCCCAAATAGATAAAAGATTCCTTAATAGGGATAAATGAGGGAATAGAAGAATTAACCTTAACATTGTTAATTGGCATTAAAGCAGATTTGCTCCAATTTATTTCATATCCTGATAGGCTACTAAAATGATAAAATTCCTTAATTATACTAGAGACTGAAACATCAAAGTGGTCTAAATATAGAATAATATCATCAGAGTATAATGAAATACTATGATTATGATCATGAATCTTAATCGATACTTCAGATTTCCTGATGGCTTGCGCTAAGGGTTCAAGAGATAGACAAAACAATAAGGGGGAAAGCGGACACCCCTGCCTCGTTCCCGGCTGTAAAGGGAATGAGGGGGAAATAATATTACCAGTAGGGACCAGTATCGGTATCGGCCCGATACTGAGCTCATGTACTCGTACTCCTTAAAATGCCCCGAGACCAAACGCCGATACCACACAGAATGTGATAAGTGCCATATTCAGACAAAGAAACACACAACAGAATAACAGGCAGCAGAATTGAGTTATTAGAGATTAAGGATGTCTACGAAGCAGATGTATTCAATGAATGATGTTAAACATTCAGTATTAATGCCTTTATAGCTGATGTGCGCGAGCTGAAATGCAAAGCGCTGTGTGGATTGCGCACGCGCCGGCGCAGATGCGCGAGCTCGTCCAGTGAATATTCCTTTCTCACAGACATCACTGGAAAGTTTGTAGTTCTGTCGGATATGTCAAAAACAAGTAAGTAAAACAATGCACAAGTTACTTAACGGTAGGGAGGGAGAGAGAGAGAGAGAGAGAGAGAGAGAGAGAGCGCGCTCTTCTGTGGTGTGATCTTTATTGATGTTCGCTCACTTAGCACGCATTATTTGGATTAAAACTAAATCGTAAATATAAGACAATTGATAGGGGCATTCACTATAAACTTTATTTATTTTCAACCTTAAGCATAGGCTAGAGGACTTTCTGGCGAAAGTGAAACTAACAGCCTGTTTGAAATGCGCGAGGCTGTTCTGTACTTGTCCCTCTCATTCTGCACCAGTACAAATACGTGCGCGCGTTTTGCTTGCTTCATGAGTGATTCTGCATTATATGAGTGGTTTTGGAATATAAATCGCAGCATGTTTCAGATGAAAAGAAAAACGCGACTTCTATTTCTGAAAATATCACAGTTAGGAGATTTATAACTAGTGGTTCCCTGCATTATTTCAGCAAAGCGCGTGATTACAGTACTGAGCCGCTGCAATGGAACAGCTCTAATGCTGTTAAATTAAAGATGATGTACCATAGAGCAAAAAAATTAACAGTGAAAGTAACAAAAACTTGTACAAATACATTTTAATGTGCATAATTAAGTGTGAAAATAACCGAAGGATATACAGTCAAACCAAAAATGATTCAGAGACCAAATATTATTTTTGATATATTTTACTAGTGGGTGCAGAACACTATAGTTCATTTATGTAAGTGAGGATAGCAAAATAAAGTAAACCGTGACATATTATATCCAAAAATTCTTCATACAGTGGACTACCAATAAAATTGATACAAATTTGGAACCAAAAATTATTCAGACCGAGTCTGGGAGAAAAACTGAAGTTCAGGTTTGCATTAAGGGTTGCCCGACAAAGTATTGATAGTTGTGTAAATATTGTCATACTAACAACTGTCTGAATAATTTTGGTTGATTGTAATCCATCACATACCTTTCTATCAAAGTTATCTGACATTATCAAGCTGAATTTGTTCTGACACAGTTTAACTCTGAGTTCTTGTCATATTTTATTACCATAAACTCTAGAGAATAAACACTGATAATGTGAGAAATGTTGAAGGTGTCTGAATAAATTTTGGTTTAACTATCTATTTGATAAATGAAGTTAACCAATGTATAATGTACAATTGACATTATACATACTCTTTTGGTTTCTGTACCCAATATTTAAAAAATTTACAAATGCAATGAAAATATCGGTATCGGTACTCGTATTGGCAAGTACCAAAAATAAAAGTGTCGGTATCGGGCGAGTACTGGAAAAAGTGGTATCGGTGCATCCCTAATTACCAGTTATGACTGATGCTGCAGGTGAGTGGTATAATGTCTTAATCATAGAAATGAAGTGTTCACCGAAGCCGAAACATTGCAGAACTGCCAACATATAATTCCACTCTAGCCTGTCAAAGGCTTTTTCTGCGTCAAGTGAAAAGACCGCGCAAGGGGTTGGGTGGGAGTCCGCAAAGTCAAGAATATGAAGGAGTCGACGCATATTGTCAGATGCATTGCGCCCCTTGATGAAACCGGTTTGGTCCTCCTTGATCAGACTATGAATTACCTTCTCCATACGAGAAGCAAAAACTTTAACATAGATTTTTAGATCACATGGGATAAGCGAAATCGGTCTGTAGCTGGAACAATCTAATGGATCTTTCCCTTTTTTAAGAAGTAATGAAATCAGTGAAGTTTTTTGATCTCTATGAAATACCCCATGTTCAATTGCAAAATTAAATGAGTTAAGCATAGGCATCCCTACCAAATCCCAAATTTCTAAATATAATTCAGGGGGGAGACCATCTAGACCCGGTGATTTGCCCTTTTGAATGCTTTCAAGGTTTTAACGCAGTTTATGCCAAGCAAGGTCTCACAATGTACAGGTCAAACTTGCCTGCAGGTACTGTTGTGTGTGCACGGCTGCACGCACACATATGCTGCCTCTAGTGGTCACAAAGAGCATTACAGTAAGCCTAATACTGACTACATCATGCTAATAGTACCGGTTGTGGCTAGAAGGGATACAGCTCCGACTGGAAACGAACAATGAAATTAATTTTCTACCTAGTAGATTGTGTTTTATTAACGTCTACACCTACCCCAACCCTAAACCTAACCCTTACAATAATGAAAAAAATTGTAATTATTGTTGTATGTACAGTGTGACAAAAATTGTTGTGTTGATGTGCACATGCCCAGTAGTACCATACGTATCCCTTCTAGCCTTAACCTAATAGTACCTTGGTATCATGTTATTGTACATGGTCTTTAGAACATGTACCATGATAACACCATGTTGTCCAACAATGAGAACATTTAATAACATGTTTTAGTCAAAATTCACTTAATAACATCAGTCAAGTGTTTGAAATAACTTCCTTTTGTGATCTGACATGCTGGTTTCATAACACAGAATGAGGTAGAAATCAAACTATTTATAGTATTCTGTGCAGTGATGGAAGTCGATTAACATTGCGTTATAATTTATAAATATACTTTTTTCTTATAAAAAATATCCGAGATGGCTTGAAGAACACAGATAAACCATATATTGTTGCAATTGTTTATCGTGTTGATGTTTCATCAGGTAAAATGTCTCCATTTGCATTTTATTCAGCTCCAGCAATAGCTGGATGCCTTGCCTTTGTCCTTATAAGGGATTTCCTGGAACATCATAAGCTCTATGAGTCCCACTTGTGGAGTTTCTGCGCGAGGGTGCCCTCTGGCTACAAGTATGAATGAAACAGATATTAAGTGTACTCACTAATGCTCAGCCATATTTTGGGTATTAATAAGAAAAATAACACCTTTCTCTAAAGAAACTGGAAGTAAACATCCACATACGATTTTCTCCAGTGAAGAGAAGTGTACAAGAGTTTTTTTTTTTCTCTCAGTGGGTTTTCAACCTGTAACAGATTTTTCTATCATAATAATTTAATATTTTATAATAAAACCTTGTCTTAATGTCATGTTTAAGCGATAAACTGCACTACCTGTGGTTGTTTTTAGATGGGAGCATGTTTTATTCTTGTGCTACAAACCTTTCAAACTCTGTAGCACCAGTGCTATATGTGAAAAAATAAAAAAATAACATGCATATTGTAATTATTCAGTACCTAAAGTAGAGGGCTATGTCAAAATAGTAATAGCATCTGATATCATTACTGTAATATGACACCACCACCACAGCACTTTGTGGAAAATATATATATTATATCTTTGCAACAGTTATCAATATTTTGTGCGCTTTTTGTAAGTCGTTAGTTTTTATTTATCTATATTAAGCTTTAATTAATTTTATTTCAGTTTTTGACTAAGTAATTTTAGTATTTAAGTATTTTAGTATTTATTTACTTTAACTGTTCAGCTTTATTTCAATTAACAAAAACGATTTTTCTAGTTTTAGTTAACAATAACAATACTGCTAGACTAGATAAAACTGCTAAACGGTATCAAAAATCTCTTTGCCTGCGTCCCAATGTGCATACTATCCATCCTAAATTCTATGTGATATTAGCAATTTTCAATACTACTTAGGGCAGATAGGGTGGATAGTATATCCACATTGGGACACAGGGTTGGTGTTAACAGAGGGCTGATACCAAAAGATGGCGCCACAGATTCATTTGAGAAAACTAGTACACCATTACATGCTTGCCAAAGAAAACATTACATTTGTCTTTCTTGTTTTGAAATTTTACAAGAAAATACATTTCTCTCTAACCTCACTTATTGTGTAGCGTTCACAGAATCCGTTACTAATTTGTGTCTGCCCTTTACCACAACAAGTCTCTGATCCTATATTTTTGTGAGAGTTTGTCATAATCTGAAATCTTTGAGGTATTTAGCCAAGACAAGTCTGTTTTGTGTTTTAAACTAATTTCCCAATGGTACTAGATACTTGTTGTTGTTTTTTCCCTCTATATTTAGTGTTTTTTTAATTGAAGAATGCTGTGTGTGCTAATTTGAGACATTTCTTATAAATATGTTTTGGGTACATATTATAAGTGTTCTTCGACTCTGTTAATTAGTGTTTTATATTGAATATTTAGAATATACTGCCACAAAATGTGTAGGGGTTTTGTCATTTTGTTTATGCATGCTTGAAGTAGGCCTCATATTGTGCATCCATATATGTAGCTTTATGTAGGACTACAGTTCATGGCAACATATTGAAGTTGGTATATTTGTATTATATAATACATATAGTCATTTCCTCTTTTTCAAGTATTGTTACAACTTTGAAGGGAAAAGTTCTTACGTTCCACTGCAGTGGTTGATGTCAGGCGTCATGATGGGATGCAGCTACCCGTATTTTCCACTAGAGTCTGCTATTGTTCCTCTCAACCCAAATCCTCTGTCTTTACACATTCTCCAATGAGAACTCGCTGAGCTTTGAAGCCGAAATCCACAACGCAAGTCGCCAATCAAACAACCCGGTCAGATAAACAGAAGAGAGAGGAAGAGAGAGAGAGAGAGAGAGAGAGAGAGAGAGAGAGAGAGAGAGAGAGAGAGAGAGAGAGAGAGCGAGAGAGCGAGCGTGCGTCTCATATGGATTAACAGAGACGCGCTCGTGATTTGGCCCTGATTAATTCACGATCTTCTGCTTGTGGACACCGGAAACGGTTGCCTGATCACCATCTATCAAAGAACAACGATTGAGCCTGAGAATAAACGAAAAGGACTATGACACAGGCGCTCAAGAGGCCGTGCACACGGTATGTGAGGTGCTCTTTCCTTCACTATAACAGAGAACGCTTCGTATTTATATACGACCAGCTGTTTTTGCACAGTGACTGTAAATTTTCCTAAAATCTTTGTGTTGGATAGCGCTTCTCCCGAGCTGAGAACGAAACACTCTAGCGCTGCTCTCAGTCTAACATTTAATAGGTGACTGGAACATTCAGAGGCGTTTGCCCGCCACGGTTTTGCTCATATTATCGCCTGTTTCTATTTCAAAACGACTGGCTTAGATATCGACTTGACAAGTTTGGGCTCTTGAACTCAAACAGATCTGTATTTTAAAGAGACGTTTGTATGATAGGACACTCTGAGCCATAGATGGATGAAATGTGTATCAAAACAGAGGAAATGTTGTGTAGTTAGGTTAAATTATTATTTTATTGTTGATTTTGTTATATTTAAAAACAGATTTGTAATTTTTAATTTTATTTGTTAATGATTTAAAAATCATTTATAAACTATAAGAGGCGAAAGTGCTGTAAACAGAAAAGAAGCATTATGATATTGCATGTTTTTTTAATTGAATCGTATTTTTTTTAATTAATACTAAACTTATTTATTTTTATGATTTTTTACAAATTATTTATTAAATAGATTTTTAATATTATTTATTTTTAATATATATATTTCACAAAGTCATTTAAAATCTAAAACCCAAGACAAATATAATTTACAATAAAATAAATGACAGAAATCAGAAAACTGAAAACGTCTTGATGCATTTTTCATTATTTATAGTTTTAAGAAAATTTATATAGGCTATCATTTAATAACAACCCTTGAGAGAAAATAAACTCAGATCTTCCCAAAATAACCATGTGTTTTTACACACATACAACAAATGAAGCAGACTTTTTTGAAAATGCAAACAGTCAGTATCACAAGCTACATGATGCATCTCCTCAAGCTTCAATTTATTCAGGACTTAACTGTATTTTAAAGTAAAATATTTGCATTAATTATAGTGACTCACAAGGAGGTTTATGCAACTCAAAGCACAGGAAAGAGAGAAGTTTAGACTGCCATACAGTGTTTAGATGCATAAAAGTGCATATATATGACACAATAACCACAAGTTGGGTTTAGACTCTGCAAACCTGTTTCAAGATTCTGCTTGTGTCTGAGTCACCATGACGCTGGGCCGAACAAGAGCTAAACTAATGTTTAGTAGTGCTTTGTGACTAAGAACGAAAATGTTATTCATCTTCTTTGATTAAAACCTTGTTTTCTTCCAGGTTTAGTTCCTTGTTTGTTCAATGCATGATCCCAGTTTTGTATTTCAGTTTGCATTCTTTATTTCAGCAACCATCCATGCACCTAAGACCTGTCAGACAGGGTAAAAAAAGCAACGATTAATGTTTTATCAGCACCAAAATCTCCTCAAACCACGTAGAACTGTGGTGTCTGAACTCTAAAGACGTTCTTGGCCAGGCAACTTCTTCGCAACAGGTCAGAGGTGCCATGCGTTTGGTCAAGTCACCTTCTTGTGGGATTTGCTGTTTCTGAGTTTGGCCTTATCCTCTCTGTTTCTGTTTTTCTAAATTGAAAGTCTGGTGCTGCTAACAGTTAGTTTTTACTTTTTTGGAAGTTTGTTTTGTGTTTGTCAAATGTCAATGCTGATTTTCTTCTGACTTTCCAACTGGATGCCACAGAGGCTGAATGTTACCTCATTGGCTGAATGTGGGCCTGCTCACCACCATCTGCCTGTCAGATCACAGTAGAGAGTCGGCTAGTCTAGAGGTCTTTGAACCGATATTAGGGTGGGAACGCCACAGGAAGAGAGGCGTATTGATGATGGAAGACCTCAACATACGGCGCACAAGCCCTGATCAGCTGGAACTAGCATAAGCGATCACCCTGGGCATGGAGGCAGCCGTGTGATATTTGTTGTTGGGTGGGTGTGTTGGGGGAGGGGTGTATATGGGGGACAGGGATGACAGCGGTCTCTTTGTCTTTGGCTCTCCAAGCCGTGTGAACGTGTCTGAGTCGGCTCTGCCTCACGTGACGCGGCTGCCCTCACTCCTCCCTGTCCTTTGTTCGGCCAATCTGGGAGCCACCCCTGATTGAATGGGATTATATCCCAGCAGGGGATTGATTCCGGGGGCCTGTATCTGGCTGGCCTGGGGTCCCTGTGGAACAATGCAGATCCACCCTCCTTGCCACCCCTCCGGTCTTACTGCACCCCTCCGGCCAAAGCTCAGTCATAAGACTCTGCATAGGAAGCCTACGGGAGGCTGGTGCTCCTGGGAATGAAGGACAGCCCCAGAAAGTCCGTCTAGAAGGAGATGCATTTATATTTGTACAGTCCATCTGTTGGTGCCTGAGAACGCTGTTTACAAACACATCTGGTTTTTCGGAAGTCTTTTTGCAAAAGATTGTTTATGTGCGTATCTGTCCTGGAGCTGACTCTTAACACCATGTCCTAAGAAGGCGTGTTTGTCTAGTTAATCTAAAGTTTTGTTCTGAACATTCACATTCGCAACAAACGTTGAGCAATAGGCCATTTTATTGTTCACTTAGTTTGTATAGTCAACTAAAAAGACTATAATTGACTAGTTAAGGGTTGCTTGAACTACTAGTTGACAAATTAGCCTTAAAGAACCCCCTTATAATTTGGCTGAACTCCTATGACGCATATATTACGCATATATTTTCGTGAAAAAACAGAATTCAGGTGCACAGCAAGATGTACTAAATATGCTGCAGAGACTGATGGGGAGGAGAAGAATTTTTGAATAAACAAGAATTTTCTGCATACAAAAAGTGTTCTCATAGCTTCATAAAATTAAGGTTAAACCACTGATCTCACATGGACTACTTTAATGATGTCCTAACTACCTTTCTGGGCCTTGAATGTGTCAGTTGCTTTGCTGTCGATGTAGGGTCAGAAAGCTCTCGGATTTCATAAAAAAAATATCTTAATTTGTGTTCTGAAGATGACCGAAGGTCATACGGGTTTGGAACATCATGAGGGTGAGTAGCCTAATTAATGACAGAATTTTCATTTTTGGGTGAACTATCCCTTTATTGTATATAAAACATCAATTGAATTCTGACCGACTGTGATTGTGAGGCAAAAAACAGCATTTCACTTTTAGTGTGGAAAGCCAGATGACTTCCTGTAAACGCATCACATCGCACCTGTTTTGAAAACTGTAATGTGCTGAGTCCTTTCTGTTTACACTGATCTCCATATGTACACATGTTCAGCCAGGCAGAAACTAAACATGTGACTGGATGAGTTGCTGATGGAAGGCCTAAAACACACAGTCAGGTTGCTGCTTCCATTTCCTCTGTTGATCTGGAAAACACATTTTGTTTATTTCACCTTATTTATTCAGATGAAAATCACCAGAGATGACCAGAGCAGTGTTTCCCCTGCCATTATCCACCCTCCCAACGGCATCCCCTGCCCCCTTGAAGCTCAAGTTCATTTTATTTAATTTTATTTTCTCTATAGCGCCAGATCACAACAGAAATCATTTAAAGTTACCTTTCCAATAGAACAGGTCTATACCTTGTTCTTTTATTAAACAAACTAAATAGCCTTACGTTATTTGTCTTATTTACATGACGACATGTTATTTATGTCTCTAACGTTACATTTGCTCGCTCTGTATGCGCACAGCGGAGTTCCGCCCCCCACACACACGCACACACACACAAACGTATGCGCACACACAAGTGAGCCCACTCCCACTAGTATTTGTAAATATTAAGCCACAAAACGACTATTTAAATATGACTTCTGCCTGTCTCTGTGTTAATGTATGGCGCAGACGCGCGGTTTTGTTTGCTACTCATACAGAAGCGCGCGCGAGGCTTGCGGTGATATTTATGTCTGCCGCCTCGCTAAATAGTAGTAGTAGCCCTTTATTGTCACTAGTAACAAGTACCAGCGAAATTAGCCATCAACCTGTCCATACACAACATACATATATGACAATGGGGTAGACAGGACAGGAAGACAGGGAATTGAAGAAAAATACAGCAAACAAGAGGAATGTAAGGAGAAAAAAAATAACCCCCAGACTATGCTCCTTGGGGAGTACAGTGTGAGAACAGGAAAAACACCTCAGCAACAAAAGCACATAATACACCATAGACACACGACTTTGCAACAGGGGAAATAATCCAGCTCTGGCAATCAGCCATCCAGACATGCAGCCATTTCCCGGCGCTAGTCACAGACCCGCTTGTCAGGCTGGCGGTTCAAAGCAACGGAGGCGAGGGATCGGGGGTGGGGAGGTGAATGAATGTGTGTGTGTTTGTATCTGTAATAGTTTTTGTGTGTATGTGTGTGTATGTGTAATCAGCAGCTGTCTTTAGAATTGGGGAGGATCGCAAGAGCGTCACATTGCAGTGCTCTTCCAGGGTTGATTTTCCAGCAGCGGCCTTGGCCGAGGCCAGTGCTGGTTCGGGGGAGCCGAAAAGATAAGATTGCGGTTGTTTAGTCTTAGGGCGAGTAACCGCATTCCAATTCCACGGCTACTCTCTTTGTCCATTCTGGTCTCTGATGATTTTCCTTTGCAAAGCAGTGAGCTTCTCCATGATAGAATCCATATTGCGGTTAATAGTCTCAGTCTCAATGCTGACCACTCTTCCCACTGCTTCAATCATGACGGGCGACCTTGTGAGGCTTTGGACAGCTGTTCCCATTTTCTGAATTCTTCGATAACCCAGGGCAAAGCCTAATCCGATCAGCAAAAGACCTGTTATCATGGTTCCGAATAGGTAGATATCTTCAGTGTCCTCCACGGAAAGAGCCGCTAAACACACAATACGCCACCTTTCCCACGCGTCCATCGTGTAGCCAGCTGCAAACGTTCCGTCAGGGCAGTCGGGTTCCCCAGAACCCAAGCTTCTCGTCGAGAAGATGGTGTCAATTGCGTTGAGAGACCAGTTGATCAAATCCATACTTTTTCAGTTTGAAGAGCAATGCAGAGAGAGTCTCTCAATAGATGAGACGTGACCAGACGAGAGCAAGCAGGGAAAATAAGGGAGAGGACGGGGAGGAAAAAAATGCGACCGCCTCCGTTGAGTGCCAAAGAAGAACGTAAATGAGGACGTAAATAAATCAAATCACTTTTATTGTCACATCATCACAGCACATGTGCCTTGAGTGAAATTCTTGAGAGCGTGCTCCATACAGTGCAGAAACAATTAACATATAGACAGTACCATTACATACTTACAGACTTATACAGATGACAATGTGCAATATACACATACATATACTCAGTACACAGTGTACTGTTAGACATACTTAATTATCAATACACATTATACACCGTATGTACACATTCTACATTATGTACACATATATACATACACAGTAATATGCAAAGGTGCAGTAGATTGAACATAAGCTGGATACGCAAATGTCATGGATGTGCTTTGGATGGTATCCAGTGGTAGCAGATAGATTGTTGTATTAGTGCAATACAGAACATATCCAGAACTGCTCTGAGAGTCACTTCATGAGCATTTGACCGTTTCATTTGAGTAAAACTATCCTCACACAGAAATCTAAAGTTATTTACAGCAACCCGTCAAAATAAAAGTTCGGGTTTCAGTTGTAGACATTGCGGCAGAAATATATTACTATTGTTCAGTAGAATGTACGTAATAGCCTACTAAAATTATTAAAACCTTATTTTTAAGGAATAATCATAAAATATGTCTTCAATGTTTTAATTGTAATATTAAATCCCCTTTATTTTCCAAAAAAACAAGATGTTTAATTTTCATTAATTAAAAGATAAATTAAATTAATGTTTTTATGCCGGGAAAAAAATGGAACACACCCCCCTCCCCCCACCCGCCCCCCCAAAGCCATAAACATAGGGGAAACACTGCAGAGGCATGTGGGTTTTTGCATTTTTGGGATGCAAAATGGGGTCAAAACGTGGAGCAATGGTAGGGTCCAGGAATGTCTGTCAAACAGATGCCCTTCTGCTTCCTCCTCAGTCTTTTGTTCTGGTGCCAGTCTTCTGGGCAGTGTTAATTTTGGCAGGCATTTTTGATTTAGTCTTAGTCTTTATCTTGATATGAAAATGCTTAATAGTCTTAGTCACATTTTAGTCATTTGAGTCTTTCATATTTTTAGTCGACGAAAAGTCATTGCATTTTTGTCAACTTTTAGTCATTACTTTGTCAAACTGCAGTTACCAACATTTATTTTGGTAGCTATTTTATATTCAAACAAAAAGTCATCAATTCTTCTCTCTTTAGACCAAATCAATTAAGCTTATGAGAAATTTGAATCAAGGATTGAATTTGGAAAAACTGGAATAAATTTTCATTTTTTGGTAGAGATACAAATTAAACTCATTTTTCAGATACAGTAGGTTTACTTAACAAGTATACATTTATTTAACATCTTTTGTTGGTTAACTTTGATGACACAGATAATTAGGAATGCTGTCCATTTAAGACGGAAGGTAATACTGTATGCATGTAATACTGACACACATTCAGTTTTCACCCACCTGTTTACGTTCACTTAAGCCATAACCGACTGTATTTACGTGAGATACTCTGACTCTACACGATAGACATTTGGACTGCTGTGTGTGTATTTGAGCGTTGAGAACTGATCGCGCACTGTGTGAGACTGAAGAAGTGGAGCGTGCGCGAGAGAGAGCACTTCTATCAGCGCGATTCCACCTATCCCGCCTTCACTAACTTTAAGTTAATCGACAATGAATTGTGACTCCCGGGAAAAACGGGACGTCTGATCACCCAGTCCCTAACCCTTCGGGTGCTGCTGAGGCCATTGTTTCAGATCGCCAGTTTGTGTTTTGGTAGCCTATCCGTCCACTGCAGCTGCCACACTGAGACTAGATATGCAAACACCCCTTATCCAATGACAGAGACGCACATTTTGAAAGACAAGACAGTTAAGTTAGCCTATAGGATGTATTTTGAATGTCCGGTAGTCCTCAAATAACATTTTAGTCTCATCTTGTTAACGGAGACTTAGTTGAGCCACGGTCCACATAAATTTACACAAAATGGTTTACTTTCATCCACTTTGGGGTTTAGGACCACTCTGCAGTTTATTCAAGTTGTAACCATTATCATTCTAGCAGAAAACTGTCGTTTGACCTTAGACCTTCCCAGCTGAACCCATTTAACATTGTGCAGGACTAGATGACTATTAAGCCCAGTGGTTGTGCCTCTATATGGGGTGGCAGCTGTGACATGGCACATGTTATGAGGCTGATCGAACACTAAACACATTTGAGCAGCACTCAGCAGGTCTTCAGGTCGATTTGAATTCGAAGCTTAGCATCTGTCCAGCTGTGACTCCACAGGAATAGCCTCTTAATACGGCACATCAGTCTCCTTGCAGAAGAGAGAACAGCTTCCCCCCCACTGCAGAGGAACTGTTGTGCTGCAGAAGAACCTGCATTGCACTGATGACTGTGCTGAAAAGAAAGATCAGCTTGGCTCTGTCTTTTGCTGAGCAAGCAAAGACAATAAGACCCAGATGATCAGAGGCAAAGACAATCAAAGTCAGAGTCACACATGTGCACTACTTTAAACACATCTGCGACTGAACATGTGGTACTTTGATCCATATATAGTTCAAGAACTTCATTAGTTAAATGGTTCTGTCTTTATGTAATTATTTACTATTAGCCATTTGTAGATACTAGAGCAGTGGTCTCAAACTCAATTCCTGGAGGCCCACAGCTCTGCAGAATTTAGCTCCAACCAGTTCCAAATCACACCTGCTTGGAAGTTTCTAGTAATCCTGAAGAGATTAGGTGTGTTCGACTTGAAGCCGCGCTGCGCAGAATGATCAGTGTTTGACATCAAAGTACCGTGAGAGCAATAAGAGAGCAGATGGATCCTTATGCTTTTGAATCGCTCTCGCGGTACTTTGATGTGATACACTTAGGGCTGCAACTAACGATTATTTTGATAATCGATTAGTTGGCCGATTATTCTTTCGATTAATCAAATTTAAAAATATATGTATATATTTTATTTTATTGACAAAAAAAACACTCTTCCACATTCTGCCCAATGTCCTTCAAACAAACGTGCCAACTGAATACTATGAAAACATACAGTGCTTAACAATTTATTAGACCACCTGTCATAAAGAGAAAACACAAATATTTTAGAAATGTCAAAAAATTGTTTAAATCTAAAAATGTTATTGTCATTTATTGGGCAAATTACAAACTGAAACAACTAATTAGTATTGATTCACATAATAACAAAAATAGCCTCATAACAGCTTGCATTCTTGCTGGCATTATGTTCTTTTTGACTGTAATTGGGGATCTGAAAAAAAAAACACTAAAGTGCTCTGCCTTTCTTTCATAGATAACAGCAATAATTATATTATAGCATTAGAAATAGCCTACTACTGTTACTAAAGAGCTTAAGCATATTGGAGGACTAACCAATACAGAAAGCTAAAAAATGATTTTGGTAATCACCAATACTGTTAGTTTAGAGCAGCCGTGGCACAAACCTTACATAATTTGTTAAAAACCTTTACATAAATTTGTTTTAATAAATTTAAGTATTGTATATAGTGAATATAGTTAAATCTCTATTAAAATTGAAATAATAATAAAGATAATAAAGACGAATAAAAACACAAATTCAGTGTTAACCAACAGGTGAGGAATGTTCTGCAGGAACACACGTTCACTTTAATCACAGTCACGTCTTACTGTCATTTCTTTATCCTGTAAATTTTGTAAAAGACGGTTATGGAGCGTCTCATATTTATATTCAGACAATTACATGCTGTTATCCCTTTAAAGTTCCTACTCATAAAATATTCGCACTGCATGTTGACTTTTAAACCTTAAATTAACTTTCAACAACAGATATTTCAGCACAATGGATATCTAAAAATAGTGGTGGAAACAGAATGAGATGCTGCGGGAGAAGTACAGGTGCATCTCAATAAATTAGAATGTCGTGAAAAAGTAATTTTTTTCTTGTAACTTATTTCAAAAAGTGAAACTTTCATATATTTTAGATTCATTACATGTAAAGTAAAACATTTCAAAAGTTGTTTTTTTAATTTTGATGATTAGAGCTTACAGCTCATAAAAGTCAAATATCAGTATCTCAAAATATTAGAATATTTACATTTGAGTTTCAATAAATGACCATCCATACAGTATAAATTCTGGGTATCTCTTGTTCTTTGAATCACAATAATGGAGAAGACTGCTGACTTGGCAATGATCCAGAAGACGAACATTGACACCCTCCACAAAGAGGGTAAGTCACAGAAGGTAATTACTGAAATGTGTGGCTGTTTGCAGAGTGCTGTATCATAGCATATTAAATGCAAAGTTGACTGGAAGGAAGAATTTGGGTAGGAAAAGGTGCACAAGCAACAGGTATGACAGCAAGCTTGAGAATACAGTCAAGCAAAGCTGATTCAAACACTTTGGAGTGCTTCACAAGGAGTGGACTGAAGCTGGAGTCAGTGCATCAAGAGTCACCACGCTCAGACGTTTTCAGGAAAAGGGCTACCAAGCCACTTCTGAACCAGAGACAACGTCAGAAGCATCTTACCTGGGCTGTGGAGAAAAAGAACTGGACTGTTGCCCAGTTGTCCAAAGTCCTCTTTTCAGATGAAAGTAAATTTTACATTTCATTTGGAAATCAAGGTCCCAGAGTCTGGAGGAAGAGTGGAGAGATACAGAATCCATGTTGCTTGAAGTCCAGTGTGAATTTTCCACAGTCAGTGATGATTTGGGCTGCCATGTCATCTGCTGGTGTTGGTCCACTGTGTTTTCTGAAGTCCACAGTCAACGCAGCCATCTACCAGGAAATTTTAGAGCACTTCATGCTTCCTTCTGCTGACAAGCTTTATGGAGATGCTGATTTCATTTTCCAGCAGGACTTGGCACCTGCCCACACTGCCAAAGGTACCAAAAGCTGGTTCAATGACCATGGTGTTACTGTGCTTGATTGGCCAGCAAACTCACCTGACCTGAACCCCATAGAGAATCTATGGGGTATTGTCAAGAGGAAGATGAGAGACACCAGACCCAACAATGCAGATGACCTGAAAGCCACTGTCAAAGAAACCTGGGCTTCCATACCACCTCAGCAGTGCCACAAACTGATCACCTCCATGCCACGCCGAATTAAAGCAGTAATTAAAGCAAAAGGAGCCCCTACCAAGTATTGAGTACATATACAGTAAATGAACATACTTTCCAGAAGGCCAACAATTCACTAAAAATGTTTTTTTTATTGGTCTTATGTAGTATTCTAATTTGTTGAGATAGTGAATTGGTGGGTTTTTGTTAAATGTGAGCCTAAATCATCACAATTAAAAGAACCAAAGACTTAAACTACTTCAGTCTGTGTGCATTGAATTTATTTAATACACGAGTTTCACAATTTGAGTTGAATTACTGAAATAAATGAACTTTTCCACGACATTCTAATTTGAGATGCACCTGTACATGATCCAAGCTGCCCAAAACATGAGAATTTTTTATTTTAAGAATAAAAATAAAGCGCTCCGAGCACCGCACCGGCGCTCATTCGGTATTTTAAACGTAACACAGCCTGTCAGGACGGACCTTTATGCAAAAATGGAAATGCTTGCGTGAATTTGTGACATTTATAGATAAGGATATGACCGTAAACTGAAAGTTTTTTTTTTTGCGCTGAGGGCGACACGCATGTGTCAAAGCGCCTGACAGGTAAAGCCATTACGCTAATGCATTAACTTAAAGCTCAAAATAAAGAATTCTCATGTTTTAAGCAGCTTGGATCACATACTTCTCCCGCAGCATCTCATTCTGTTTCCTCCACTATTTTTAGATGCATTTTGTCCATAGGAATGCATTATTCAGTGCTGTAATTTCAGCAAAGGTCTTTGTCGCTAGTCAAGGCGATATTAGGCTCATTCTCCTATTAATGTATAAAACTATTATTATTATTATTATTTGGCGGCCTATTATTATTGGGCTATCAAATTGCTCCGTTATTTCACCTCAGCACCGCACTTCACACACACACGCAAATGAGGATTAGGCTTCTCCTCCTCATTGGAAATGTTTTAAAAACGGACTCTAAAACTAAGCCCACATCAAAATTGAACTGCAGGGTGATAATCTTTATTTACAAATTAGGCTATGTCAAGAGTGCAAAAAGAGACCTTCATGAACAGCTTCGAGCTATGAATGAACATGACGAAACTGCACCGGCAGCATTTCGTTTTCTTTACAGCATATTAACAAAAAACATTGATGCTTTTGATTCCGTTATTATAAAAAAATATGCAGTTAATAAGCTATCAGTCTAAAACAGGGCTCGTCATTGGGCGCGCGGTCCGGAGCGCTGTATGACTGATGTAGGCTATCCGTTTAATTTAACTTTACTCCAAAAATATGAACTTACCTGGAAATACTTTTATCTTTAACGTGTTTGTTTATGTCCAATATTTAGTATTAAACTGTTGCTCTTTAAAATAAATCTACTTTTGATTTTCACCTTGACTGATTTTTAGACTGATAACTTCCGCGGCAAACTTGTCACAGTAGGACGCGCGGTCCTAATAACGATGTATGACTGCTGTATCCGAATATGAACTAGCTGTTTTAAATATTTTTATATTTAACATGTTAGTTTTTCAGTATGTTTGAAAGTATATTATTTCGGTTATTGGTACTTCAAGGCTCTCTCTCTCTCTCACGCATGGTTTAAAAATCACCAAATAGTTATGAAATAGCTTATGACAAGTACAGAGAGTCTCTCTCTTGCCCCCGCTCACCCATGCATGATAATATCGTGTGTTGGCGATATGACGATATGAAAAATGACCCAACACTACTGGGAGCAGACTAGACTAATCGATAATGAGAATCATTGTCGATGATTTTCATAATCGATAATAATCGATTTTATCGATTAGTTGTTGCAGCCCTACATACACTGATCATTTTGCGCAGCACGGCTGAAGTCGAACACACCTCTTGATTAGCTGGATCAGGTGTGTTTGATTAGGGTTGGAGCTAAACTGTGCAGAGCTGTGGCCCTCCAGGAAGTGAGTTTAAGACCAATGTGTGACCAATGTGTACTAGAGGTACTTGCTTTACCTGTACCACCATATTGGCTGATATTGGAAGTTGTTTTTTTTTTTGTTTTTTTGTTTTTGGTATTTTGGGCAAGAAAGATAGGATGTTTAATTTTTCATGCACGGTTGATTTTAAATTTGCATTACCTTTACCTTAGTCTAAAACTCAGTTATTTTTTTATCTATAAAAGCACACGATTAAAAAAAAAACTGTTAAATGTAATATTTAGTAAATTCATACTGTACATTATCAAGTTATGTTTAAATGAAAGTTTTTAATGATTGATTTTATTTTATTTTAGTCCTTTTTTTAAAGACAAAATAGTATAGTCTTTTAATTTAATATTGGTGCCTCCTTAAATGATACCTGAAGTCATTCTTGTTGAGGAGAGGTTTGTTATAGTGGCAGATATGGCCTATAGGTTTAACTGTTTGCCCAATAAGTGTTGGAAGTGGGACTTTTATTCTGTAGGGCCCTTTTCCCCAAATTCATTTTTTTTTTTTTTTTTTTTTTTTTTTTTCTGGATTCAGATTTTTCCGCTTTAATTTTTCTAGACTCCTGTTTAATGGCTTAATTACATTCTGTTATATTGTTACAAAATTCTGTTTAAGCAAGTCTTAACTATTTGAGTGCATAAAAACAACCTAATCTATTAAAATGTATTTTTACAATATTCCTGTCAATGTTGTTTTTTTTTTGTTGTTTTTTTTTTTAATTCTGTATTGTGTATTTTAATTTTTCTGGTTATCAAATGAAGGCATAAAACAATAATTTAATTGATCTTTCAATAAAATAAAAGTTAAACGAACTCTATTTTTGGCAAACAAAGGGGGTTTACTATTAAAATTAAAACATGAAAGAAATATTGTTGATATTCCTTAAGTTTTAATAATTGTATTATTATTAGTAGTAGTAGTATTACGTCTATACAATAGTAAGGTTTCTGACACAATTTCTTCAAGTTAAACTGAACTTTTGTTTGGACAGGTTGCCATTAGGACCTTTAAGTTTCTGTGTGTATATGGTGTGACGATAGTTTTACTCAAATGAAATGGTAAAATTCTCATGAAGTGTTATTTAATGAGACGGCAGATGCTGAAATTACCGTGACTGTCACGTGCACTTCAGTATCTGTAGTTAACGAAACCACGCATCTGCGCGATTCATTCACACAGAGACGCACAGAACATGCAGGATTCCTATTTAAATTGTCTTTTTTGCAGCTTGACGGCATGTTTATGTAGTTGCTAGCTTTTTGTGATGCACTTCAACATCTCTGTGAAAGGTTGATGACTTGTTTTTTTATACTGGCTCCAGATGTTGCAATCTCTATTAGTGGTAAACCGCAATAGCATGTGTTTTTTCTTTTACTCTTATCTCCTAACAGAGCCTAATGAACCAATTGTGCAACTCGTAGTGCCATCCAGCTCCTTTCTGCGTTCCTTCTGTGCACTGCAGCACCCCTACAGGAACATGTCTGCGGCGCAGACTCAGAATGACCGGGAGCAGCGTTGGGGTTGTCTGGAATCGCTCGGCCTCAGCCAGAGGGAGCTGGTCCTAGCGGAGGCCCTGCAGATGGAGTATGACGCCCTTGCCCGCCACCGACAGGACAAGGGACCAGCAAATACACTACCTCCTGAAACCAGCAAGTCATCACCCGCAAAGAGCGAGCCCTCCATGCCAAGACGTGTTCCCAGTCCTCCTTGGAATAATTTGCAGCAGGGTGTTTCCGGATCTGACCCCATGCTCAACCATGTTCAACCCGGAGTGTCGAACTTATCGCGATCCAGCGGCGAGTCTCACGGATTTAGTAAGGAGCCTCGTTACATCCTGGACGAATGGGAAAGTGATTTAGAAGGAACAGCGCAGTTGTTGTCAAAAGGGCTGCCATCTCTAGATGAGCCTCCGCCACCAGTACCGCCCAGAAATCCCATCCCCCAGAACGATCCGTTCATTGTACATCAAAGCTCAGCCCCACGGGATGTCAACTTGTTCACTCCTGAGGTGGACCAGCCCAAACTTTCCTTTGGAGACACTCTGAACTATGATAACCTCAATGACTCGCTGAGCAAGCTAAATGAGGATTGGCTGTCACCTAATAGAAGCCGGAGAGTAAATGGGGACAAATCAGGGAAGGCAGTAGCTCGCAGTAACACCCTTCCTCCTCAGGTTCCTCCTCGCACCTATTTTCCAGCGCAGAAGAGTACTAGAAGCCAACGCAGAGTATCAGTTGATCCAGTAAGCACAGACTATCCTTTTCTATAATTTAATTAATATTAATTATTTGATTGACTTTTTTCCCTTTTAAAATGCTTGTTTATATAAACGGCGTGTGTGTATATGTGTATATGTGTGTGTGTATATATATATATATAAATATAAAATGTTTATCACAATTTATAACTGTCAGATAAAGGAATATTTATTAAAAATCATTTAGGTATCTCTGGGGTCCAGGCCAAATGGCTTTGGTTACGAGCTCTTTCAGGTGTCTGAAGAGAGAGATGAAGAAGTGGCGGCCTTCTGTCATATACTTGACTTGTGAGTTATTACATTTTGTATTTTCAATCATAGTGTCTTTCGTGTCCATTTTTTTTTAATTATATTATTTTATATTACAATAATTTAAAAAATATTTAAAAAAATATTTTTTTTATATATATAAAAGTATATATAATAATTACATTTATTATTAGAACCATTCATTCCAATTTATTTATTTACAACCTTTACTGTTCTCACCAGGCTACGATCGGCGTACCCATGCAATGACTACTCCAAAAATGCAGGCTTTGTTTGGAGTCCGTGTGTGGCACAAGATGAACTGCAGCAGGGCCTGGGGGTCAGCATAAAGGTCACAGTTTATAGTGACCACTTCAGAGAACCACTCACATTCTCTTGTGATGGTAAGAACTGAAGTGCTTTCAATTATTTATAATCGAACAATACAGATCATTTAAATATTCTGTATCAGCTCTCATGAGCTTGGTTATAACTGTGGAGTTGTATTTTCTGTTCCACATCCTGAATGTTTTGAATGGGGCCATAGGATCTCATTGGAAAGGCTGGAGAGGCTCTAGACCCTGAGTTCTCTTAATAGCATTACACTGAATGGGCGTTCTGCCAGCCATCTGTTTTGTGTACTCAATTAAAAGAGGCAGCTTTTCATTCACCCGCCTTGGAGGAACGCACACAAACCCCCTCATACACGCGCGCACACACACACACACACAGAGAGAGAGAGACAGATATGGCATCATGCAGTGAGATTAGAGAGAGGCCCAAGAAATATGTCGTAAACATGTTTTCACTCTCACTTATTCACTGCTCTTGTTCTTCTTTTGTTTTTCCTGCTCTGGCATGATTTGCCTGACAGATGCTCTTTATCATGGCGGCCTGCCAGTGTATGATAAACACGGACTGTGGTGCCATTCTCGCATGGCTTTCTTTTTGTTTCATGTGCAGCTGTGAAATCTGCTAATTGTTTGTTAAAATGATGGAGGTCAACCCAAAATAGTTCATAGGGCATGGAAAAATAGTTGGGTCTGTACAGCACTGCTTGAGGGTTGGGTAGTGATATATTTACCCCGTCTGCCCAGTCAGACAGTTGATGAATGTCCATTCAATAAATATCTTTCATGCTGTACATTTATAATATTGTGCTTCCTAAATTCACTTTTTTTGTATTATTATTATTTTTTTTATTTAGGCAAAGTCATTTAGAACAGTAGTTGTAACTTGTATTATTTAAAAATATATTATATTTTATTAAAATTATTCTAAAATCTCTTTATTACTAAAATAATTTGGCTTCAATTTTGAATTATTGGCCAGAATTAAAAAGTCAAATAATAATTAAAATTAATAAAATCTAAATATCAAAAATGTATTAATAAAATTAATACAGCAAAACTGCAATTTTTACACTCTTCAGTGGAAATCAAATGGCTTACGTATAGTTGTCTCTACATATCAAACTGGAATTAAGTATTTAATGTAAAAATAATTATCACTAGTATCAGTAAGAAATGGCCCATTTTATCAATGGAAATAGTGCATTGCAAAACAAATGTGGGTAACAAGTGTCTTGTTTCTCTCTTTTCATGTAGCAATTTTTGCCCTCTCTGCTGCCTCTTATTGGCATTCGTTTATCTGGGTCCATTCACATAAAAAAAAAAATTAAGAGCCTAGCCTCAAGACTCATGTTCCAGCAGAGCTGCCCAAATCATTATTGAGAAACTGAGGTGTGTGAAAAAGGGAGAGAGAGCGAGAGAGACAGGGGCGTTTTCTCCAAAATGTGCTCCCACTGTGACCGCAGTGCAGTACATCTGCCCAGTTAGGGTGTAATTTGGGGGAAGGGTGGATTAACCTTTTTCTGGTTCATCCCTACCTCTGCTCGTTTGTTTCACATCCTCCCAGTGAAGTGACGAACATTGTTGTGGGCCAAAGGAAAATTCCCATCTCCTTGCTTCTTTGTCTGTTGTCCACCGAATGTATTCAGATCAGTAGGTGCTAATTTACTGTATCGGGAGCATCTGGCAACGTGTCCATTTTCAGGAAGGGCTACACAGACTCTTATTGATCTTGGTATAGATAAACCGATACCCTTTGAAACACACTGGGCAGTTCTGTTTCTTTGTATGCTCATTTCTCATTGTTAGCATGTAATTAAACACATTTGTTTTGTGTAGCAATGTTTGGGGAAGTTACTTTTAAGACTAGATTCTCAAGTTTCAAGCTACCCATGATCAGATAAAGGAGATAAACAGTCAAGCTAACCCTGTAAAAACAGTTAGCTACTATACAAGTTTTACCTAAAGTAGCTAACTGCATTGAAACTATTTAAGGTGTCAGTATCTACGATATCTACGTACCATATGATACACCTTTTTTACATTTGAACTGATGAATTTACCACAAAATACAACTAATACAACTAGAAAATATCCTATATTTATGTAACTGATTAAAAAAAAATGCCAGCAACATTTAACTAGATATTTTGCTACAACAAAGTAAACTACACAAGGATACAAATTAATCAGTGAATAATTTAACTGGTTCATTTAACTGAATCATTCAAATAAAAGATAATAGTAAGAAATATTTCTTGAGCACTAAATCAGCGTATTATGAAGGATCATGTGACACCAAAAAATATTATTGCCTCCATTCACTTAGTTGTAAATGTGATGATAAAGTCAACATATCATATTTTCACATCTACTTGTGGGAAAAAGTTGGTTGTTTCTCAACACACAAGTAAAGTTACATAATGTAGTTGTTATATTATAATATTGTTGTCCTCTTCCCTCAGGATCATCAACCATAGACCTGCTGATTTATCAGACACTCTGCTACGCCCATGATGACCTGGATATGATTGACGTGGATGACTACCTGATGAAAATCTGCGGCCAGGCAGAGTTCCTCAAAAAGTAAGAACTAAGGATTCACCAAAAGTGACTTGACTGTTTTTTGCTTGCCATCTAAATGCATAGAACTTCCATAAACTTACTTTAGAAGTTACATAATTAGCCTTTATCTCTGAGCTTTTTATAGGCTAAATCAACCTTCTCCACAGAAGCATGATTAGCCTGTTGTGGCAATTGTTTATAATCCAAGCTTCTTCCTGTAATGCTGACAACAGTATTATGGGATTTTTTGGACATCTGCATTTGTCTTCCAGTGGCTTCATGTCTACTTCACATTGGCTCAGCATATGAGTGTGGGATTGGATTTTCTCCCTAAAGTGTTACGGCCAAAACCAGTCCCCTGTTGCTGCAGTGTGCAGCGTGTTGCTAAAAAGTTCCCATCCAATAGCATAATGAACTACACGTTACAAGGATGTCCATTGTAAACCCGTTTGAGTTGTGGGTGGAAATGGGGTGATTCCAAGCTGAACCGAAGATCTGCGGTTTGTGGTCTGAATAGCTCCTCGTCATATAAATGTGGCCCTTCAATTGTGGTTGCATAAAAACAAGCTGTGCTTATGTCTGTGGACTGCTTTAACCACATTGGGTTTCCCCATGACACGACCACCACTTTGAGGCAAACTTAACTAATCTCTCAAACGTGTGCTCTTCCTGTTTTTCTTTTTTTAAAAGGCCACTTGACGTTTTTGAGACATTCGGTTGTATTATTTTTCTTAAAGGGCGAAGCTGACCGAAACTGAGGCTGAGTTTATCTGTGTGACAAGAACCGCAGGTGTTGTTCTGTTGAAAGTGTGTTGGTTGTTTTTGCTGTGGGTGCAGCTGTGTGGTAGGAAGTGTGTCTTTTCCTGATAACCATGTGCTTGTGCAGGGCCGTGAAAAGGAGAGACATTGTGTGTATGACTGTAAAATACATAAGCATCAGTTTTCAGAACAATAACATGCTCATAAGCCCGATTCGGACGGTAATTGTTTCTCATATGGATGTCTGTAAAAATAAATTTACATATCACCTCAGTGATAAAACTCATGCATTCGGATGGCGATTTATTCACAGTGGAGGAGCGAGTTCTGTGATCCTGCGCACCCGGGAACAGGCTGCTCACGTGACCAATCACATGATTGTCTGGTGTAAATAAAATTTATTTTATTTACAAATGTATTCTTATTATTGTGTAAAATGTATTTAAAAATTACTTATTATTATGTAAAATGTATTATTATTATTCCAAGCATATTTTATAATATTTATTATTTGATTATTTAAATCTCCTGTTTAAAAATAGGAGAATAGACGCGCTATAGTTGTATATAATTATACGCGATATAGGCTAT
Organism: Aspiorhynchus laticeps; assembly: GCA_023376895.1. NCBI lineage: Eukaryota > Metazoa > Chordata > Actinopteri > Cypriniformes > Cyprinidae > Aspiorhynchus > Aspiorhynchus laticeps. The sequence goes on along the minus strand of CM041810.1, from coordinate 20,204,137 downwards.
ATCTGTTTATAATACACATTTTAAAATTGTATTGCATACCTGCTGCTGCCATAATAAAGACCCATTTTGATTGTTTACGTGCTTTTCGTCTTTTTCTGCTCCCAGTCGCTGTGGTTGAGCAGTCATGAAGTATTGTTCTTTTAAATACTTTCCAGCATTTCAGAAATAATATGTAAATTACACCGAAGTACAACGTTATGGTGTTCGGGAGTGCTCAAAAAGGGATTAAACACTGAATTTTCAATCGATTTCGTCTCTAAACTCAGAGATGTGGATTCGGACGGCAATTAAAATTACCACACGACCTCGGTGTTTGTCAAAAAACAGTAGGTAATTCGGCCGGGGATTTTCACGGGGGTGGTGAGAGATAAACATCCTGGATTCGGACGGCAATTAAATCACCAACTACCCCCTGTATATGGTGAAAATCACTTACGTCCCCCTGAGAAACAATTACCGTCCGAATAGGGCTATAGAGACCTTTTCTGGGTGCTGTGACAATGAAACAATAGAACACAATGCCAATGGTACAAAAACATGCTTGAGTATGAAGCTAGTGGAATAATTTCAGTTTCTGTACGATTGTTGCAGTGTATTTGGAAGAATGGTTTGTGAGCTTTAAATTGTTTGTTTCTTTGTGGTTTTGTCTTGTTTTAGACTTTTAGTTTGTGCTCTGTGTTCCCCTTGTTATCTCATAATTGTTTTCACCTGTTTCTTGTTAGTCTATTATCCTCTGTGTATTTAAGCCCTTGTTTCAAGTTTTCTTTGTCAGTTCTTGTCCATTGCTGGATGTATCATTTGACTGCCTAGTTTTTGAGTATTTTATTTATAAGTCATCTGCAATTGAAAACTGCTGTGCTTCATATCTAAGTTTGCTTATGTTACAGCATCCTTGATGAAAGTATTAATTTATTTCCTATATATATGTATATGTATATGTATATGTATATGTATATATATATATATATATGTATGTATATATGTATATATGTGTATATATATATATATACACATCTTACTGACCCCAAACTTCAACGGTAGCATATATGTATATAAATAAATTATGAAACGGTATATCTCAAGTTTGCTTTTGCCTCTTTTCTTTCTGCTAAGCAACCAGACTCTGGCGAGCTTCGAGTACATCCAGCAGTGTCTGAAGTTTGACTGGGACATTCGACTCCTCCTTACCAAATGGAGTTCTGTCAACATGGAGCTCGCCCGAACGGTAAGACCAAAGCTGACAGCAGATGGATTAGTGACCCAACAATGTTTTCCTCTTACTGAACATTTGAAACACCTGTAGGAAACATTTTTAGACTTCTTAACACCAACAAAACCTTGAGTTACAGCTTTGAATTAATGTATTCAAAATGAATGTCAGTCATTTTTTTAAATGCAGTCCACATTGCACTAGGTGTTCATCAAACTCATTTGGAAATGTCAAAAACCATTAATTTTTAATCTCACAGCATCTGTGCTACCTTCATTTAGATTACAATGCATGTATTGTGTTTGGTATGTGACCATACTACAAGGTAATACTTAAACATAATACAGTATTTTGAAGAATGCTGGTAACCAATGCTGGGTCCCTTTGACGTCCATAGTATGAACAAAAATTACTGTGGAAGTCTGCAGGACCTGTAACTGTTTGTTCTTTTAAGTATCATATTTTGTGTTCCACAGAAGAAAGTGCATACAAGTTTGGAATCACATTTAGTTTGGGTGAACTATGGCTTTAGAGTTTCTTCCTGGGACCATAGACTCCAATAGGGAACCATTTGAGAACTTGTCAGTGTAGATGCTAAAGGTGTTTTAATTTCTAAATGTTTGCATTATGCTGTTGTTGTTGCAGACAGAGGACGATGACACTCAATCCACCATGAACCACAATATTCTACTGCAAGAGAGGCCAATCAAACAGACTGTGACCAGGTGAGAGCGACGAAGAGAAGGTCAGGAAATTTAGGCTGTAATATGCTAGTAGAGAGATTCTAACATTGTGTTTGACGACTCTTAGGCCGAATCCCAATTCTATTTTATACCCCTTCCCCTACCCCTTGTACTTGTCCTTTGAAACAGAGTGTCAAGGGGTAGGGGTGAAAATATTCCCCTAAGAATTGGGGCACCACTACTATACCGTCACACGTGATCATACGTCATCTAGCTCCTACAATACACACATACTGGTGTGCATTAGAGCCGTACCGTTCTATATTAATGCGCTGCTTACTGACAAACACACACACACATATCGGAGATCGTGCAGCTCACACATCCAGGAGCAAAGGAACTTTTCAACGCTGCCACACGACTTTTATTAATAACAGTTTAATAGTGAATCACTACATTATATTTTCCAGCAACGAGAGGATAAAATCGTTTTTTGAAGAAAGTTAAACTCACTTATTGTAAAGAGAGACGCGCATACACGCAGATTTCATCTCTAATATCAAACGATATGACGTATAGCAAACTTTAGCGATTTTTTTTTCAAACATTTATTTGAATAACATGACCGTAAATATGAACTCACGATTGAATGTAACATAAAACAAAGGATTACTTTTCATTAAAATCTTTATTAATGCCAATAATGCTTACATTTATGTGTCTTTTTGTTCGCTCGGGCAGCCATGTTGCCGCTGCAGCCGGTTTACGCTGAGATGATTCATACCCCTTCGTTTGTAGTGTGGTCCTGAAAAATCTTCGTTTGAAGGGCTATCTGGCCCTTCCCCTTACCCCTACCCCTCCAACCAAAAGAGAATCGAGACACCCCTACCCCTTCACGTGAATGCGCAAAACGGAGGGGTAGGGGAAAGGGGAAGGGCTAAGGGGTAAAAATGGGATTGGGCCTTACTCTTGTTTGTGTGACAGGGAGGCATTGACTCTTCTCCTGGATACCTTTCACAATGAGGCTGAGTCTTTCCATTTATCGGAGGTAAACTTGCTACAGACATTGCTTATCTGAAAATTCTTTGATAATGTGTTTAACTGGGTGTGATATGCTCAATCCAAATCATGGTTGTTATAGTTAACTAAAACCATAAAAAAAAGTTCCATTATTTGAAAAAAACAACAACTTTATTTCAGATAATTGCCAATACAACATCTAATTTTTGTTTAGTTTAAAGGGTTAGTTCACCCCAAAATGAAAATTGTCATTAATTACTCACCCTTATGTCGTTCCAAACCCGTAAGACCTTCATTCATCTTCGGAACACAAATTAAGATATTTTTGATGAAATCTGAGAGAATAAAAAATTTTTGCGCAAAGGAAACAAAAATAACATTTACTCAACCAGTCTTCTCCCCCGAGATACGTCTTCCACCATTTTAGAGAGTACCACAATGCATACGCACGCATTCGCCTAAGCGTAAACAACGCTTATTACACAGCTTTCGTTCATGCGCGCGCTTTCCCCCCGAACGTAAACAACGCTGATTACGTCAAATACGTTCTTGGGTACTCTCCAAAATGGCAGAAGACGTAACTCTGGGGAGAAGAATGGTTGAGTAAATTGTTATTTTTGTTTTCTTTGCGCAAAAAAAAAGTATTGCAAAACTGAAGTTGAGCCACTGATGTCACATGGACTGTTTACCGATGTTTTTACTATGTTTCTGGACATGGGAACATTTCAGTTGCGATGCTGTCTATGGAGGGTCAGATAGCTCTCCGATTTCAGCAAAAATATCTTAATTTGTGTTCCGAAGATGAACGAAGGTCTTGTGGTTTTGGAACGACATGAGGGCGAGTAATTAATGACATAACTTTCATTTTGGGGTGAACTAACCCTTTAACTACTAAAAAATTACTAAAACGGAAATAAAAATTATATAGACATAAAAAACGAATAAATGACAAAAACACTTTTTTTTTCAAAATACTAAAACTATAATAGTATCTCTGTGATTCTAATATAACTGATTCAAATTGGAAAAAAAATATTTGCAAGTTTCCTGACCACTCCCCCTGTCTGCCATTGGTCAGGAAATTAGATAGCCATGCCCCCAAGCACATGACATTGGTTGAGTCGTTGTTGCTGGTCAGAATAATAAACATTTTGATAGTAATTAAAATGTTTATACTTTTAATTACAGAAAATTAATCATTCAATGGTTTACTTGTAATGTCTTTGCATATTAAGCTAGGCTAGCATTAATGTAAAAAAAAAAAAAAACCTTTTGAACAAAAACCTTTTATCCTTTTCTTTTTTTCTTTCAGTATTTTTTTTTCTCAATGTCTTTTCTGTCATTTGCAGGTTGAGTTGCTGTTGCATGTGGAGCGGTTAGTGCAGTCTGTGAAGGCCTTGTGTAATTCTCTAGCAGCTGTTGAAACACCTGACATCACTGCTGCTTTAAACCAGCTGCCAGCATGCCCATGCAGACTACAGCCTAAAGTGCAGAAGGTGGTACCTTTGAACACTTACTTAGTCACAAACATTACATGGGAAATGTTTTAGAAATCTGATGTACATACTGCTGTGTTGGCTACTCTTGTGTGAGCACAGATACAGTGCTGCAAATGTGCAGCTTTTGCTGCTTCTAGTTCCTCAAATGAGTGGACAGACAATTATCTGCTTTGCTTAAACCACTAACCTTTGAAACTGCAAGAAATATCTGCTAGAAACACCCATGGATGTATGTTTTTTGGTTTTACTAGTTTCATTTTCATTTTAGACATAGTTTAGCGTGACTCTCTTTCTGGTATGCATGCTGAAGTGTATGTTTCTATGTTCATTTATAGGATGTCAGTGTCTTGGCGAAGAGAGAAAACAGAGGTACGGTGCTTCTGGTCATACTGCTTTCTTTGATTTTTGTGTCAAACCGAAGCATATACTATCAGTGAAACATTTAGCCTTTATAAACCTAACCTTTATATATTAACATTTTTGGTCACTACATAATTCTCAAAAATCATAACTTCCGTTCACATAAATTCCATTTGTGTTATTTTATAGTTTTGATGACTATACTTCCAAACTGTTTATAGTTTTGATGACTTACAGGTGTTTTTTTTGTAGTTATGTTTTAAATCCCATGAAGATTTGGCTACTTTCCAAATGCCCTTTATAAATATATTTGATTTTTCCATCCTTGTTCTAGACTCAAACTTAATGTTAATCTATGAAAATCCATCTTAAACGTATCAAATTTAAAACTATCTAGTTAAAGATGCAAGTCAGTCAACTCAAGTGTGTCCAAACTTGACTGGTAGTGTTTGACTCTTCCTGGGGTAAGACGGTTGAGGATATATGTTCAAGTGTGTCTTGTTTGTTGGAAGAGTGTTTGTAGCATCCTGCTACAAGGAAGTCTGTGATCTCGGATAGGCATAAACAGGAAGGATGCAGCCTTGTGCAGGACACTTGCAGCAACTAATGTCCTTCTGTCAGCTTTAACATGTGAATTCGTACTGCTGCTCCATCCAGCGTTCTGTGAACATAAAATGTATAAGATATGAAAAAGCTTCATGTTAGGGATAATGTACAGAATCTAGTATTTCAGAGAGTGTTGTAATTATTGGTAATTCTTGGCATCAGAATTTGTATGTAAACAACTGAATATTTTTTTTTTTTTTTATCTTACAGTGGCAATTGTGGAGAAGTTGACTGCAGCCATCTTGGATCTTGTGGAGCTATACTGCAGCACTTTTAATGCTAATTTCCACACCATGCCACACAGCAGCAGATCCACAGCCCCCATACAGGAAGCTGGCATGGTCACCAACGTGCTTTCCTTTAGCGTTTACGCAGCTCATCGCATCCCTATCACATGGGCTGCCAGGTAGCGCTATATTTCTTGTTTGTTTCATCACCTTGTGAAATCAATTTCAATTTTCAATCAAATTCAATCAATTTTTAAATAAATTAATGATCAAAAGTGAGACAATTTTACTAAGTTCTGTTTCAAATAAATGCTGTTCTTTTGAACTTTCTAATCATAAAAAAAAAACAAAAGTTTCCACAAAAATATGGAGTAATGGCTGCTGGAAACTCGGCTTTGCCATCCCAGTATTAAATTACATTTTAAAATGTATTCAAATGAAAGTTATTTTAAGTTAATAATATTTCACAATATTAACGTTTTTACTATATTTTTAATCAAATAAATGCAGCCTTGGTGGGTATAAAAGATGTTCAAATACATTTTGACGACCCCAAACTTTTGAACGGTAGTGTTTACTGTAATACTTAATTGTTTGTTGTCAGCTGTGCACTGTGTTTATGTAGCACAAATAAGGGTGTTGCTAAAAAACAATGGAACATGGAAGAATATTACTACAACTCATTGTCTGCTGTCAATCTTTATACAATTGCCTTTGTAGAAAAAAAATATGAAAAGTGGGTTGTTTTGACAGTTTGAACGAGTTCAGATTTGCACTCGTGAGCGTTCTCGTTTGTTTTGCAAACGCAAACAGATTAGTAATCCGGAATGACAGGTTTTTAACAAGACTTTCCATGATATCATATTACACGATGTGATTACTGCGAACCAAAAAAATTAAAGTAGAAAAATATTCAAAAAATTAAGGCAAACAAAACCGATTCAAAAGTGCCACAATATGTATTAATCAGAAAAATAATTCTTGCTTTGCTTTGTGGTAAGTAGCCCTTTTTTGTATTTGTTCAGGAAGTGCTGCTTTCCCAGCAGATAGTATATCAGATTGCATGCTCCGTCTGTTGATCACTTTCGTGATCTCATTTGCTCAGGATAAGAAAATCTGCTAAATATCATTAATGTAGATAAAAAAAAAACCTGACTGTTGCATTTTTAGATGGAATTCTGTGGAAATGATACAGGAAAAGTTGACTATTGTGGAAGAAGAGTTGCAGCTGTACACCAGCTGTCCACATTGCTGATCCCCTTCGGTAATCCAGCAGGATTATTTGGCGTTATGATCTACAGAGAGGACTCTTGAGAATGGCATTCCCTCTTATTTCACTCTTCTTTACCCTCCGTCCTAAGCCAGAACTGTGGCGACTGCTCCCACCAGCATGGAGACAGATGCTGGCCAACCCTAAATGTCACTACACCTCGCCCAGTCATTCAGTGATAAAATAATACAGCCCCTTCCCCTCCTCCACACAGCACAGGAATGTTCTCTCCCACCCACTGACCTGAACTAGTGCTCTTTGTCTCCCTCTGAAACTGATGCTGATTGTGGAACAAGCCATCACAAAGAAACATGTATGGGAACTCAGCATAACCTTTGACCTCTGGAGGCCAGGCGGAGGGCAGGCTGGGCACCAGGCACCTGTGCAGTGGTGACGGAGGGTTGACATTCTCTTGCATCCCATCTGCTTTAGGCAATTAGAGTCAATCAGATGGGCTGATCTAGGATCAGTGTGAAAAGGTGATTTTAAACATGGTTAAATGATTTTTAGGAGATGATAACCATGGTGGTTTTTCCTCTGCAGTGTTTTTGTGGATCCTCATATCAGTATTAGGATTAGTAACATTAGTATTGTTTTTCTTTACTCTCTGGTATTCAATTTTGCTTGGGAATGTTTTTCTTTCTATTTAAATTGGCCCCGGGAGAGTTCATTTCCTATTTAGGAGTCTCTATAAGTGCTTGAATTGAAGTTGAATGATGTGGGAGAACATTGGATAAAGTTGGGATTAGGAGAGAGAAGTTGGGAAAATGTGGCAGGGTTTCCACAGCCATTAAATTAGCTAGTGAACCCAAATATAAAAGCATGTCTGTGTTTAGTAAAAACTTGATTGTAAAGCACTTTATGTATGTTCTGCAAGATCCCCCCCCCATTCTCCCTATTCCCTATTTTGTTTATTGCAAGATGATGGTTTTACTTTAGTAAGCTTTTTAAAATACTTGTTTAGTAGTAGTAGTAGTAGCCCTTTATTGTCACTAGTCACAAGTACCAGCGAAATTAGCCATCAACCTGTCCATACATACATACATACAATATGACAAGGGGGTAGACAGGACAGGAAGACAGGGAATTGAAGAAATATACAGCATACATAAGGTGAGAGAGGAGAAAAAAAAACAACCCCCAGACTATGCTCCTTTTGGGAGTACAGTGTGAGAACAGGAAAAAAACACCTCAGCAACAAAAAGCACATAATCACAACATAGACACACGACTTTGCAACAGGGGAGGTAATCCAGCTCTGGCAAGCAGCCATCCAGGTCCTGCAGCCGAGTTTAGCGCTGGTCCCAGACCCGCTTGTCAGGCTGGCGGTTCAAAGCGACGGAGGCGTGGGATCGGGATTGGGGGAAGTGAATGCATATGTGTGTGTATTTTGTAATAGTTTGTAATCAGTATGTGTGTGTATGTGTAATCAGCAATGTGTGTGTGTATCTGTATCAGTATGTGTGTATTTGTGTGTATGTGTAATCAGCAGGTGTCTGAGGAATGGGGGAGGAACGCAGAGAGCGTCTCCCTGCAGTGCTTCTCAGGGAAGATTTACCAACAGTGGCCTTGGCCAAGGCCAGTGCTGGTAGAGGGGAGCCGGAAGAGATAAGATTGAGCTTGTTTAGTCTTAGGGCGAGTAACCGCATTCCAATTCCACGGCTACTCTTATTGTTCATTCTGGTCTCCGTCAGTTTTTCTCTGCAAAGCCGTGAGCTTTTCCGTGATAGAATCCATATTGCGGTTAATAGTCTCAGTCTCAATGCTGACCGCTCTTCCCACTGCTTCAATCGTGACGGGCAGCCTTGTGAGGCTTTGAACAGCTGTTCCCGTTTTCTTAATTCTTCGATAACCCAGGGCAAAGCCTAATCCAATCAGCAGAAGACCTGTTATCATGGTTCCGAATAGATAGATATCTTCGATGTCCTCCACGGAAAGAGCCGCTAAACACACGACACGCCATCTGTCCCACGCGTCCATCGTGTAGCCAGCGGGGTACGTTCCGTCAGGGCAGTCAGGCTCCCCAGAACCCGAGCTTCTCGTCGAGAAGATGGTGTCAATTGAGTTGAGAGACCAGTTGATCAAATCCATGATTTTTCCAGTTTTGAGGTTTTGAGGAGCAATGCAGAGAGAGTCTCTCAAGTATTGCGATACGAGACAAGAGAGCAGGCAGGGAGGGAAAAAAAGGGCGAGGACGGGGAGCAAGAAAAAAATGCGACCGCCTCCGTTGAGAGCCAAAGAAGAAGTTTAATAAGATCTTGCCAGAAAAAAGGGTTTAGAATTTCTTTGTTTTTTTAAACATCTTGTATGTTTTAATTTAATTTATTTTTATGCAACTCCTTTGTAATTGGTAGAAAATTAACTCCACACAACACAGCTCTTGCCTTAAAATCCAAACTACCTACCTAAAGCATAAAGTAAAAGCTATGCCAGTCATATGGAACTCTATGGATTTGTCATGGTAAAAAAAAGTCACACAGTAATGGCAAAAATATGTCACTAAATTTAATGCAGACTTGAACACATTTTTTATGCTGCTCTCCTAAATCATGCACACTATTCACATTTTCTCAGTCAGTGCTTTAAGATGATTAATTTGAAATTTAAAAGCATTAGTTAACCCAAAAATGAAAGTACTGTCATTTATTCACATAATGACCATCTTCTGTAAAACACTAATGGAAAATTTTGTAAAAAACCCAAAGTGCTTGTCCGTGCAATTGCCCTTAAAGGGAACTGGAGCTTTTAAGCTTAAAAAAAGATGCAAAATCACCATCATAGCATCTTAAACCTAGTCTATATGATTTGTGAGCTATATTACTATATAGGTCTTCTGATATCATTGAGTCAGTTTTCACTGAAAATCTTGACAATGCAGCATTCACTGGAGGTCTTTGGAGTAGTGATGTCTGATTTGTGAATGGGTCATTCTTTTGAGTCAAATCATCTTGAAGAATCAGTTTGTTCAGTGCATAAAACTAGACTGAAATAATAATTCCCACATCTGACTTGAGTCTCTGAGTTTAGCTCAATTTGGTCGCTTATCAGGTTAGCAGCAGTTCCCTGGAAAGGAAGGTTTTCAGTGATTTAATGTCCCAAATATCTTGGCTGCTGTTAGATGTAACTTGCTGCCATTTGATGATCTCACCCTCTTTGTCTTTCTCTCTTTTTCACATAACCCATCTACAGCTATGAAAATTTCTTCCTGTCCTGTTCTCTCACCCATGGCGGAGTGGAGCTTTGTGCCCCCCAGCACACCAGTAAACAGTCAGTCAGCAAATATCTCTTCCACCTGGTGGTGTGGGACCAGAGGTAGGCCTGACGCCAATCCACACACACTACACAGTCCCTTAAATATGGTCTCTTTGAGGCTTGTCGAAAATAAATGGCCTAGTGTTTGAACACGTTAGATCTAAGCTTGTTTACCAAGTATTTCAGACGTCATATTTGAAAATAGCACATCCATCTCAGCTTCTTGTGGCTGTTTTTGTACTCTGCCGCCTTTATTGTAGAGTTTTGGTATTGTTCAGGGATATTTTAGTGGACAGTGTCACTTTTTTTTTTCATCCTGGTGAATATTAGTGATCGACCGATATTGATTTTTTAGAACCGATACCGATAATTTGTTTGTGTGCCCGATAACCGATATGCAGAACCGATATTTATTTACTGTTATACTTGTTTTTGACACAATGATTACAACACCACTAAACTGAACAAACCATTTTATTTATAACAATCACTCCCTCCTTGCATAGAAAACAAAACAAATCTTATTTATACACCAATAAATAGAGGGGTCTGAGAGTACAAAAAATAAAAAAGTGCACTGTTACTAAACAGTTTTTGTTTAAAAATAAAATCTTCGATGAGGTAAAAAAAAAACAAACAGGTAAAATAAATAAAGCACATAAAAGTAATTCTCACCAATTAAAAAATAAATAAAACTTGTGGCGGCAGGTGAGGTCACGTTAATTTGCATATTCATGACATCATTGCGTCAAGTTTGCCTTCAGACGAGTTTTGCCACTTAAGATCTGTTCTAAATGTCACATACTGTAATTAATACAACAATGCCAATAAAGCTGTTCACATTATACTTTCTGTTGTCATACATAAAACAAGTATAAATAGTAAACAGGAACCATTAATTTTAATGTTAACCAGGAATCACTCTCACTATACTCCTTAAATCCTGATTTATAATCGCTACATCGTCTGATAAAATCAGTATATATCTAACTTATACTAAAAAGCGACTATATGCGGTGGTTTTGCGCCGCTGTATTACTGTTTTGTCTCATTCAGCGCACTGTCTGCGTCTCTGAGTAACAAGCTATGCGCATATTAACAGACGAATTATGTTCATATTTAAAAGTCCAAACAGTCAGTAAGCGACAGGTGCTTGGAAACGCTGTTTTGTAAATGATTTACTGACGATTTTGCTGCGTTACGGCCAAATTAATGCGCTGCTTCACTGCCGCTCACTGCACAGAATAGATGCAGAGAGAGTCGACACTGCGCCGGGAGAGTCAGATCTCGCACTCGCGGGGCAGTAACGTTACTGGAGACAAATTCCAATTGAACGATAGCTAAGGTTTTTTCAAAAAAAGTCGCTAGGTTTGTCAGTTTGTACCTGCTGTGGGAAAAAAGCCGCCAAAAGGGTCTGAAAGTTGCTAAATACTGAAAGTCGCACTCTTGTGTGTGAGAGGCGGGAGCTGATGGCAGCGGGTGGTGGATATTGTTGCAGCCCGCCACAAGTAAAGAGAGAGAGCTTGTCTATGGGAGTGTCTACAGTTCTTGAGCACACAGAACGAGCAGTGCGAAACGCGTCGGGCGCGGGGAGATTTTCAACTAGTTAATCGATCGCGGATGGTTTCATTATCTCGGGCGGATAAAAAAAAAAAAAAAAAGTGTAAGATAATAATAGTAATAAAAACAAAAATGTGTCAACAAATATACTTGGGCGGCCGTTAATATACCTGGGCGGCCCGCCCAGGTAAAGTCTATGTGTGGGAAACACTGGAGTTGTTTACTAGGATGTTTATTAGGGAATTGATGGTTATATAGTAAATGTTTATAAAATTACGGTGTTTTAATCGTGAATATTTTTAAAAGTTACATGCGGTGGCCGTGCTGTAGCATTTCCTGAGCATCAACCCACTGAGTGAACAGCAATATGAAGCGGCTTCACGAGACTAATGATGAGCAAATATACAACAGAGAGAGAATTTAATTCAGCGCTTTTACTTCCAACTTGCGCTCATTCATGGCTGTATTATTTAATTCATGCAAAGTTACGTCTTTATTGGGACAGGACTTGACGGATTATCTTACGTGACTCGTCTATTTCTTAGAGCCAAGCTGCATAAACTACATATCAAGCATATGTATCACATCTAATTTGTGCATTAATGGCTGTTATGTTAAATAAAATTTACTAATTACAGCAAAGCAAGTAATACTTTACCTGTGCACGCCGTTGTCTCGTCTCCCCTCAGATGCGCTGTAATGGCGATCATGCGTGCAATTCTTAAAACACCCACAAGATGGCGGCGTTTATCGGAAAATCCGATATTACAAAACCGATATCCTATTATGGTAAAATGCTTAAATATCGGGAAAATATCGGTTAATCGATATATCGGTCGATCTCTAGTGAATATATTTAGTCATGCATGTAGGTGTGAGTTTATACTATTATAACTCCAGTATAGGCGTTTAAAAATAAAATGTTGCGTTTATATTGTTGTTGTTAGTTTTGAACAACTGTTAGAATTCCAATTTTATCCTTTAAGGAAGCATTGTCAAAAACTGGTGTTATACTAATTTTAATTTTGTCTTTCAAAATACAGAATTTGCTTCCCCATCCAGATCAATCAGTTACCGAGGGAGTCACAGCTGACTGTGACGCTATATGCCATCCCTCTACCGCCCCCTGGAGGTGCGGAGGAAAAGAGCAAGCAGAAACGCAGCATTGAGGCTTTGGGTTGGGTCACCATGCCCTTATTCAACTTCAGACAGTAAGCATGGATATGTATTTTTTTTTTTTTTAATTCCTGGCAGACTTTCCCATTTTGTGCATTTTTGTCATTAATGATAATGCCATGAGTGCATATTATACTGGAGGGCATGAAAACAGGCTCTTTAAGCACTAGAGTTCTGCTGATACTCACCTCCTACAGCAAACAGTTGTGGTGATCAGAACAGGCTGACGTCTGCTAGTCTAGCGCGGCCTACAAACTCCACAAACACCAAAACACCACTTTTTTTTTTTAAAATGTGCACCAGTTCCTAAGCAGAAGTGGCAAATTGAAAAGCTGATTGCTATATCTAAAGCTGTGTAAATACAGAATTAAAATTAATTTGAAGACACACTGAACAAACATTTCATAGTCAAATGCACATCTAAGTCCAACTAAATAAATATATGTAATATGTCATACTTGAAACTTTTCGTCCTATTGACTTCCATCTTCATGGAAGCTTGATCTGTCAAAAAAAAACAAAAAAAGCAGAGATTACATAAGTTATTGATTTTGTATCATTCTTAGGAAGGCTGATATGTTTGCTTTAGAGTTTATTTACAGGATCCATAAAAAAATGACTAGCAAAAATATAGTGCTGTCAAATGATTAATCACGATTAATCGCACCCAAAATAAAAGTTTGTGTACTGTGTATATTTATGTATATATAAATACACACATACAGTATATATTTTGAAAATATTTATATTCATAATTTATATTCATAAAATTTATATTATATATATGTATGTATGTATGTATGTATGATGTATGTATATGTATGTATATATATATATGTATATGTATATGTATATGTATGTATATATATATATATATATATATATATATATATATATATATATATATATATATATATATATATATATATATATATATATATATATATATATATATATACACATATACGTATATAACATATTTTCCCTTAAATATACAAGGATGTCTATATTTATATATACATAATAAATATACACAGTACACACACATTATGTAAACACAACCTTTATTTTGGATGCGATTTAATCACGATTAATCGTTTGACAGCACTACAAAAATATTTACCTTTGCTTGAAAGATAAAGACATAAATATACTGAGGTCAAGTATCTAATTGTCCATATTCTGCATACATAAGCGGATGTTAGGTGTTTTCTGACCCTGTTTTCCCTATTCCTTAGTGTTCTGACGTGTGGGAGGAAGCTTCTGGGTCTCTGGCCTTCAACCCCCGGCAGTGGAAACGCTCGCTCCAGTACACCCAACTTCAGCCAGCCAGACAGCGTCATCCTTCAGGTTCGGCCTTTTGCTCAATCCAAAGTGTAATCATATAGTAAACTGTTTCCCGCTTGTCCTACTTTATACTCTATTACTCTTAACTCTGACTCACTCACGTTCTCAGTAAACTCGTGGTTACTCACAACACACTCCTCTTCCATATACTTATTTTTCTCCTTCTCCTCCTATAATGTGGTTGATATGTATTTTATCCAGGAGGCTGCCTTGTACCAAACAGGCCCTTAACAGGCCTTAAGGATGAGACTTCCTGTTTAAAACAAACCCACCATCTCACAAAAATGTTTTTTGAAGGTCATTTATGCATATAAACCCAGTAAAGTTAACTATTGAGAACATATGCATAGCTAACAGGTTTAAGGTGTTTAAGCAGTATATGTTTGAAGGCATGTCTAGTTAGATTATATGTAAAAGAGTATAATGGAGGTGTAATGGAACTTTTCTCCTTGGCTCATAATTTCAGGAGTAATAGGGTCAGGCCAGTGTGCAAATGGAAATGTAAGAAGGAACTGTCCCGCTACTTGCAAAATGTCCTAAAAGTAGGTCAGGTTGCTCTGCAGAGAGAGAGACCGATAGATACAGGATTTTCACTTTCATATGCATCTAAACATCACATATTTTGACGACACAAAACTACATATTTTATTCTGATTTTGTTGCTGTAAAAGGACATCAGCCCATCTGTATAAGATAATAACTAGTAACATAGTACTTGTTTTGTTTTGAATCAGACATGACCAATCTTTTTCACCTAATTGTTAGTTTATTTTTTTTATTTTTGACAAATTCATTAAAAAAAACTTCTTTTTTTTTTTTAAAGTGTTTTAAAAGAACTCTCATGCTTATGAAGGCTGCATTTGTTTAAGAATATAGTAAAAACAGTAATATTGTGAAATACTACCACAAATTAATCAGCTGTTTTCTATTTTGGTATTTTAAAATGTTGTTTATTTCTTGTGATGGCAAAGCTGAATTTCAGTGTCAAATGATCCTTTAGAAATCATTCTAATGTGAAACATTGCTTATTATCAATGTCAAAAACTGATGTCCTGCTTAATATTTTTTGATCAATAGAAAGCATTTATTTGAAATGGAAATGTTTTGTAACATTATAAATGTATTTACAGTCACTTTTGATCATTTTAATGTATTCTTTTTGAATAAAAGTATTAATTTCTCAATGTTAACTGAACCCAAACATTTGAACAGGCAACGGTACCTCAGTATCTGACCTATATTTCTAAGACAATGTGTACACATTACCATCCAAAAGTATGGGGGATGTTTAGAAACATATTATATTCTTATTACTCCATGCATAACACATTTTATTTATAGCACACTGGTCACGTAAGCAGCGCGTTTCTGGGTTCGTAGGATCACAGAATTTATTTCTCCACTGTGAATAAATCGCCATCAGAATCCATGAGTTTTATCACTGAGGTGCCAAGTAAATGTACTTTTACAGATGTCCCCTTGAAACATTTACCGATTAGGGCTGCACTCAGACGATCATCACAAACACCTGAGACGTCACCCCACATCTTGTGCACTCTGAGTCACCACTTCCTCCACATGCAATAATATCCTCTCTTAACACATTCAGACGTGACATTTCACCGCCGCTCTCTGTAAACAGCCTCCCCGTTGGTATTGTTCTGAAACTGTGTGGTAAATCACATGTGCATGGTTTTCTCTTCACTCAGATGGGCCTCTGTGAAATTCCCACCCTCCGCACAGGCCTCCTTACTATACAATTCCCGTTCGTCTTTCTGCCATCTCTGTGTGCCAAACCAGCCCATAGTAGTGCCAATAGGGCTCTTTTGTGCCCGAATGGCATGGCTTTGTATAAGGGCAGTGGGCTGTGCAGTTTAAACTGGGAGTGAAGCCTGGTCCTGTGCTTATTCAGTAGGTTCTGCCCCTGATTTAGGTGCCGGGGTTATTCAGTGCGAGGTGGCAGATTTCCCTCAGTCAGTCCCTGCAATCTGCCCGTTAAGCCAAGATGCATCTGGGTCTAATGACACATCTGGGGCTTGTTAAATCTGCCTAATGTGTGCTCGCTCCCTTTAGCTTCTCTCCTTCTCTTATCCATTGCTGTTTTACTCTTTCACTTTCTCTGACCCCATTTTTCACATTCTTTTCCTTTTTGCTTTTCAGTAAGTACATGTTTTTGATACTTTCATGCTGAACCAAGTCCTACTTTATCAGTTGACAAGTAATTCATTATTGCAAGCTATTGATGGAGTAAATATTTGCATATTTGCTCATAGACGATGTAAAGGGCAGATATTAAGGGGGGAAATTGCAATATATATTAATATTGTCTGTTAAAATTATTGTTGATTAAGCGTTGTCATTTTATGTATTCGTTTTTTTTGTCAAAAGACAATACAGGTGCATCTCAATAAATTAGAATGTCGTGGAAAAGTTCATTTATTTCAGTAATTCAACTCAAATTGTGAAACTCGTGTATTAAATAAATTCAATGCACACAGACTGAAGTAGTTTAAGTCTTTGTTTCTTTTAATTGTGATGATTTAGGCTCACATTTAACAAAAACCCACCAATTCACTATCTCAACAAATTAGAATACTTCATAAGACCAATAAAAAAAAAAATGGTGAATTGTTGGCCTTCTGGAAAGTATGTTCATTTACTGTATATGTACTCAATACTTGGTAGGGGCTCCTTTTGCTTTAATTACTGCCTCAATTCGGCGTGGCATGGAGGTGATCAGTTTGTGGCACTGCTGAGGTGGTATGGAAGCCCAGGTTTCTTTAACAGTGGCCTTCAGGTCATCTGCATTGTTGGGTCTGGTGTCTCTCATCTTCCGCTTGACAATACCCCATAGATTCTCTATGGGGTTCAGGTCAGGCGAGTTTGCTGGCCAATCAAGCACAGTAACACCATGGTCATTGAACCAGCTTTTGGTACCTTTGGCAGTGTGGGCAGGTGCCAAGTCCTGCTGGAAAATGAAATCAGCATCTCCATAAAGCTTGTCAGCAGAAGGAAGCATTGAAGTGCTCTAAAATTTCCTGGTAGATGGCTGCGTTGACTGTGGACTTCAGAAAACACAGTGGACCAACACCAGCAGATGATATGGCAGCCCAAATCATCACTGACTGTGGAAACTTCACACTGGACTTCAAGCAACATGGATTCTGTGCCTCTCCAGTCTTCCTCCAGACTCTGGGACCTTGATTTCCAAATGAAATGCAAAATTTACTTTCATCTGAAAAGAGGACTTTGGACCAATGAGCAACAGTCCAGTTCTTTTTCTCCACAGCCCAGGTAAGATGCTTCTGACATTGTCTCTGGTGCAGAAGTGGCTTGGTAGCCCTTTTCCTGAAGACGTCTGAGCGTGGTGACTCTTGATGCACTGACTCCAGCTTCAGTCCACTCCTTGTGAAGCTCTCCCAAGTGTTTGAATCGGCTTTGCTTGACAGTATTCTCAAGTTTGCGGTCATCCCTGTTGCTTGTGCACCTTTTCCTACCCAAATTCTTCCTTCCAGTCAACTTTGCATTTAATATGCTTTGATACAGCACTCTGTAAACGGCCACACCTTTCAGTAATGACCCTCTGTGACTTACCCTCTTTGTGGAGGGTGTCAATGTTCGTCTTCTGGATCATTGCCAAGTCAGCAGTGTTGAACAAGAGATACACAGAATTTATACTGTATGGATGGTAATTTATTGAAACTCAAATGTAAATATTCTAATATTTTGAGATACTGATTTTTGACTTTCATGAGCTGTAAGCTCTAATCATCAAAATTAAAACAAAAACTTTTGAAATGTTTTACTTTACATGTAATGAATCTAAAATATATGAAAGTTTCACTTTTTAAAATAAGTTACAAGAAAAAATTAACTTTCATTATGTATGTATGTATGTGTTTGTTTGTTTGTTTGTTTGTTTGTTTGTTTATTTGTTTATTTATTTGTTTGTGGTGTCAAAATTAGCGCGTTAACGCAGGAGATAATTTTTTTTCAGATTAACGCGTTAAAAATATTTAACGCAATTAACGCAGGGGCGGGGCTAGGATTGGCCACCCCATTCACAACTGTCAAACGAGCGCGGAAAAGATACTGTGCTCGTAGCGCGCGCTCTTCAAATACACGCACAAAAGTGCCGGCGCGCGCCTGTATCATTTCATATCAAACAGCGAAAGAAACTACGTGCATGCAATGTCGTAGTTATGCCGTCAGTTAAGGCATGAAGTTACCAAAAAGGCGATTAAAGCTGCCTTAAAACTGTGTGCATGCATGCAATATGTTATATATGTGTCACTTTTAAGAACATGTCTCTGAAATGGTTTTAAAAACTGTCCTGAGGCACCCCAGCACTGAAAGAATGGGTTCGTGTGAAGATTGTTTTAAGTTCACTTAAATTAGAAGTTAAGTCTAATAAACGTTAAAATTGATAGCTCTCAATTATACTGTAATGCTAAATGGTTAAATATTAAGGGGAAAAAATAATTTTGTAGAGACATCAGTAGTATTGATATCAGTGATGCTGGCCTTCAATCATAAAAAAATATGCCATTTTAAAGAAATATTAAAAATATTGTCTTTATGTTGTTTGTACATTGTACATTTGAAGATTGAATGTGAAATTATAGCAATATAAAAGTAGATTTAAAAACGTTAATGTTAGGTGGGATTAATCGCGATTAATTTTAGAAAAATGTTTTTTTTAGCGATTGACAGCACTAATATGTATATGTATATGTACAGTATATTTTTAATATTTGTTTAATGCCATCTTTATTTTTATGACAGGCCAGTATCACTGATACCAATTAATACTGATTTCCATATAAAAATGTTTCCCCCTAATATTTAGCCATTGACTACAGCCATTCAACTTTACATTTATAATTAAGAGCTATCAATTTTAACATTTATTAGACTTTAAAAATAACTTCTAATTTAAGTGAACTTAAAACAATCTTCACAGACCCATTAAAACAAATGTCATATTACCTGTGCCCCTCAGCAGAAATATAAAGAAATTGAATAAAGTTATCAAACACTAAATTCTAAACTAAATACTGATGAATACTTGAAGCTATTAAAGTTATTGATTTCCTCCTTTTTTTTTTTTTTCTTTTTTCTTTGATTAACAGACATCACAGAAGATGAGTTATGTTGTTTTGGCTGATATTTCTTTAAGAGCTGTTGCTGCTGAACGTGACGCGGATCTGACACCCAGCGTATTTTCTCTCAACTCTCATCACCTTTTCTGACCCATTTCAGTCTCTACTAATGAGCTGACGAGTTGAATCAAGTGTGTTAGATGAGGGAGACAGTGCTGGGCTGCTCCGGGACAGTTTTGAAAACCATTTCAGAGACATATTCTTAAATGTGACTCATATAACATATTACATGCATGCACAGTTTTGAGGCAGCTTTAATCGCCTTTTTGGTAACTTCATGTCTTAACTGACCACGACATTGCATGCTCGTAGTTTATTTTGCGCTTTGATATGAAATGATAAAGGCTACAGCGTGCGCTGGCACATTTGTGCGTGCAAGAGCACCGTGTCTTTTCCGCGTTTGACTCGCGCCTGGCGCTGAAGTGGAAGTGCGTGATGCGCGTCTGAAACGTCTCCAGTTTGATGTGGTCGTAAAGACATTCTGCGACTGAATAAATGCACTCCTTGTTAAGAAAAAAGAGACAGAAGTAGCAGCTGTGAATGGGGTGGCCAACCCTAGCCCCGCCCCTGCGTTAACGGCGTTAAATAATTTTAACGCATTAAACTGAAAAAATGAATTGCTTGCGTTAACGCGCTAATTTTGACAGCACTAATATATACAGTGGGTACGGAAAGTATTCAGACCCCCTTAAATTTTTCACTCTGTTATATTGCAGCCATTTGCTAAAATCATTTAAGTTCATTTTTTTCCTCATTAATGTACACACAGCACCCCATATTGACAGAAAAACACAGAATTGTTGACATTTTTGCAGATTTATTAAAAAATAAAAACTGAAATATCACATGGTCCCAAGTATTCAGACCCTTTGCTCAGTATTTAGTAGAAGCACCCTTTTGATTTAATACAGCCATGAGTCTTTTTGGGAAAGATGCAACAAGTTTTTCACACCTGGATTTGGGGATCCTCTGCCATTTCTCCTTGCAGATCCTCTCCAGTTCTGTCAGGTTGGATGGTAAACGTTGGTGGACAGCCATTTTTAGGTCTCTCCAGAGATGCTCAATTGGGTTTAAGTCAGGGCTCTGGCTGGGCCATTCAAGAACAGTCACAGAGTTGTTGTGAAGCCACTCCTTCGTTATTTTAGCTGTGTGCTTAGGGTCATTGTCTTGTTGGAAGGTAAACCTTCGGCCCAGTCTGAGGTCCTGAGCACTCTGGAGAAGGTTTTCGTCCAGGATATCCCTGTACTTGGCCGCATTCATCTTTCCCTCGATTGCAACCAGCCGTCCTGTCCCTGCAGCTGAAAAACACCCCCACAGCATGATGCTGCCACCACCATGCTTCACTGTTGGGACTGTATTGGACAGGTGATGAGCAGTGACTGGTTTTCTCCACACATACCGCTTAGAATTAAGGCCAAAAAGTTCTATCTTGGTCTCATCAGACCAGAGAATCCTTCAGGTGTTTTTTAGCAAACTCCATGCGGGCTTTTATGTGTCTTGCACTGAGGAGAGGCTTCCGTCGGGCCACTCTGCCATAAAGCCCCGACTGGTGGAGGGCAGCAGTGATGGTTGACTTTCTACAACTTTCTCCCATCTCCCGAATGCATCTCTGGAGCTCAGCCACAGTGATCTTTGGGTTCTTCTTTACCTCTCTCACCAAGGCTCTTCTACCCCGATAGCTCAGTTTGGCCGGACGGCCAGCTCTAGGAAGGGTTCTGGTCGTCCCAAACATCTTCCATTTAAGGATTATGGAGGCCACTGTGCTCTTAGGAACCTTAAGTGCAGCAGAATTTTTTTTGTAACCTTGGCCAGATCTGTGCCTTGCCACAATTCTGTCTCTGAGCTCTTCAGGCAGTTCCTTTGACCTCATGATTCTCATTTGCTCTGACATGCACTGTGAGCTGTAAGGTCTTATATAGACAGGTGTGTGGCTTTCCTAATCAAGTCCAATCAGTATAATCAAACACAGCTGGACTCAAATGAAGGTGTAGAACCATCTCAAGGATGATCAGAAGAAATGGACAGCACCTGAGTAAAATATATGAGTGTCACAGCAAAGGGTCTGAATACTTAGGACCATGTGATATTTCAGTTTTTCTTTTTTAATAAATCTGCAAAAATGTCAACAATTCTGTGTTTTTCTGTCAATATGGGGTGCTGTGTGTACATTGAGGAAAAAAAATGAACTTAAATGATTTTAGCAAATGGCTGCAATATAACAAAGAGTGAAAAACTTAAGGGGGTCTGAATACTTTCCGTACCCACTGTATATACACACATACACGCATACACACACACACACACACACACACACACACACACACACACACACACACACACACACACACACACACACAAGGGGTGTCCACGACTAAGGATTTTCATAGTCGAATCGGAATTTTCGAATCTTGTCGATATTCGACTGATTCACTTTTATTGTGTAATGCTGTACACCCAAAGCGTTTTACAATCATGTGGGGGGTCTCTCCTCAACCACCACCAGTGTGCAGCATCCACTTGGATGATGCGACGGCAGCCACACACCAGCTACAGGTGGAGAGGAGAGAGAGTCATAGAGACAATCAAGTGGATGGGGATTATTAGGAGGCCATGATTGATAATTGCCAGTGGAGGGAATTTGGCCAGGACACCGGGGTTACACCCCTACTCTTTAGGAGAAGTGCCATGGGTTTGGGGGCGTGGTCAAAATACATTACCAAGAGTCAAGTCAGACAGTCATAATTACTGACGTTAACAAACAGGGAAAATGTGTAATGGATGACTCGCAGATACAAACGGGGTAAATAACGTTTTATGTTTTGATTAAAAGATAGTTAATATTAAACGTCAGCCAAACCCTAAGAATTCACTACTTTTTTTTTTTACAATAGTGCTCTCATTATAACATTATGTATATGACAGTTATTAATGTTCTGCATTTCTGTTTTGACCTGCGCACGCTGAATATGACCAGTAGAATGAAGCATTTAATAGCAGGTTTTTAATCAATGGGATTTAACTCCTCATTTATCTCATATAGAATATGCTTCGTTATTTATACAACATAACGTTATATTACGACTTATAGGTTATCTGCACAAAAAGCCCCGAATGCAGAAGTGAACGTGTCTGTACGGCTCTGAATGAACTCCTTTTGTGGACGTGTTCTTCATGCAACAACGTGCAGAAACACGGCAGCTAAACTCTAAAACATCACAGCGTTTTATTATAATAGTGTTCTCGTTATAATGTTATGTATATGACAGTCCCAGTCATAGTTATTAAAATGCTGCATTTATTGTTGTTTGTCCTGCTTGCGCTGCGCGTGCTGAAAATATTTCACCCTATACTACAACGAAGCGCTTTACTGCAGCGTAACTCAAATGCATCTTATACGAGATAAATAATATATACACGATATACACATAAACCAGCTGAAATGTTTTGAAATCGGTAAATTGTACCCTGCCTGATCGAAAAAATCCAGTCTTTCACTCTACCTGTGTCAATTTGAGTCTTGTTAAAGATTTAAATCCCTGCCACCAAGATGCTCTGTCTGTCACGGATTATGGAAAGTGAAACTTAAATCAATAGCGGTGGTTGGATTTATTCACGCACGTATAAATATTTATTTATACTTCTTTCTTTTCAGATTCTTATTTACAGCATTATTTTAATAGGCTGTATATTAACTTATTGGGAGAAAACTGGTAGTTTTATGTGAAATCAAAGATTTGAGCACCCCCATATAGCCAAAATGTCATGATCATAACACCCCGCGAATATTGGACTGTGAGATTGGGAGTCGAATCAGGCTCCTCCTATCGAAGCATCGAATCGTCGACTATTCGGGGTCACCCCTAATGTGTGTGTGTGTGTGTGTATATGATTTTTTGACTGTAAATATACAGTAAAAGGTCAAATAGCATTGCCATTAATTTCAGTTCAGACTTACAACTGTTTCTTTTGACTGTTCTCTTTTGTGTTTGAAACCTCCATTGTTAAAGGCTTAGTTCACCCAAAAATTTAAATTAGCCTGTGTTTTACTCACCCTCAAAGCATCCTAGGTGTATGTGACTTTCTTCTTTCAGACGAATCCAATCGGAGTTATATTAAAAATTGTCCTGGCCTCTCCAACCCTTACAATGGGGTAAGCAGGTGCTTTTTGTCAACAGTCCAGAAGACGTGAAATACGCATCCGAGTGAGAAAAAAGTGTTTTTTACGTTTGAAATATGGATATTTATCTTACAAAAACGCATGGATTCGCTACAGGAGGCCTTTATTCACCCCCGGAGCCGTGTGAGGCACGTTTGATCACGGATGTGCACACTTTTTCACATCTTCTGAACTGTTGACAAAAAAACACCCGCTTGCCCCATTGTAAGGCTTGGAGGGGCCAGGACAATTTTTAATATAACTCAGATTGGATTCGTCTGAAAGAAGGTCATATATACCTAGGATGCTTTGAGGGCAGTGTTGGGCAAGTTACTCAAAGAATGTAATATTACTCATTACTTGTTACTCCTTTCATAAGTAATATTGTTACTTATTACTTTCTGGCAACAGTAATTAGTTACACTACTAGTTACATTTACTTTTTCTTCACGCCACACAGAAGTTGTAACTGTGTATCTTCCACATAAAATTCTTCTAGAATGTTATTAACAAGATATATCTGCCTCATCATTTGACCAAAATCCACATTGGATCGCAGTCAGAAGTTATTACAAACACTCAATAGTGATTGATAGTGACATTCAAGAAGTGTTGCATTAATCTCATTAATTGTCATGTGTAGCTTGAAGCTAATTGTAATTTCTCCGTTACCCATATACGATTATATTTCATTATGTATTTGATCAAATCACATAAGTTTGTAAGAAACTGTTTAATTTTAAAAATGAAGAGAAAAAAAATTATAATAATATAATGTACCACACGCTGATCAGAGGGATGTGGGTGGGATGTAATGTCAGAGTAAAGTAAAGCCACAACTTGCACAATAGTGTTCAGATCATCTTTTTTTCCTGACAAAATCAATATAATGCAATATTTCTATCTGCTGAATGTATGCTTTTCCATATTCCAAGCTTGCCTGCTGCACTGAGGACATCACATGCATGTGCGAGTCGTGAAAGTTATGACAATAAATCTAGGAATTATTTGATTGTTGGATTTTAAATCAGCGGGGTTGAGGCATCAAAAGTAACTAAGCTGTTTTATGGATGGTAACTGTAATATTATTACTGAAATCTTATTAGTAATTAGTTACACTACTAGTTACTGCAAAAAATTAATATTATTACAGTAACTAAGTTACTAGTAACTAGTTAATGCCCAACACCGTTTGAGGGTGAGTAAAACACGGGCTAATTTTCATTTTTGGGTGAACTAACCCTTTAAAACAGTGGCTCATTTTCAACAAAACTCTCCTTGTATTTTCAGGTGGACTTTCCCACTTCTTCTTTCGAAGTGCGCTTCAGCACCCCCGCTCCTGCAGAGTTCAGCCCCCAGTACGAGTTCTCCCGTCTGGACCAGCTCAGCCAGAGGCAGCTACATGATGTTTTGCACAAGAAGTCCCTTTTCTGGTGAGTTGGAGGTCTGGTAATCCTAAATAAACTGACGCGTCTTGATCTAATTATTTGTTTTAATGTTTTCAAGATCTTTCCATGAATGGGGGGAAAAAAAGAATTTTCCTTTGTCAACATTTAAAATGCTAAATATACCCTGTAATACTTAACATTGGATATTTCCTATTAGATTAAGACAATATTGCCTCTTTTTCAACCAATACTGTGCCAGATTTTTAATCTAGCTGGTTTTGAACCAGGAAACCACTAATGTCCTCATTTTAGAACAACTCCGTCTGTCTGGACTGACACGAAATAGATAGGACAGATCAAAATTAAAATTGACAAAGCTTGATGTGCATTTATTTACACCATGTTAGCTACTCCAGCTAAGTAATATTTAATTAAATAAAATGACATAAAACAATTCATATTTATTATATATTTAATTTAATTGTTAATTTATTAAAGGGATGGTTCACCTAAAAATGAAAATTGTCATTAATTACTCACCCTCATGTCATTTCAAACCCGTAAGACCTGTGTGCATCCTCAGAACACAAATGAAGATATTTTTGATGAAATCCGAGAGCTTTCTGACCCTGCATAGACAGCAACACAACTGACATGTTCAAGGCCCACAAAGGTAGTAAGGATATTGTTAAAATAGTCCATGTGACATCAGTGGTTCAACCGTAATGTTATGAAGCTACAAGAATACTATTTGTGCACAAAGCCCAAGCTTCCGTTGCTTCTCAAGTCAGTGGAATCTTGGACTGATTCTGAAAGAAGTTTGTGGATCTTCTGATCACTTGCTCAAAACCAGCAACATTTTGGTGGAAAATAAATTGTTGAAAGCTGGTTCTCAGGTTCTTTGAGCCTGTGAGTTAAGATCATTTACATCTTACTCTCTCATTCTAGCTCAGTCATGGAATGCACATAGTGGGCGTTCACACTGTAAACTGATAAACAGAGAATGCAGTGGGACGATATACAGATGAAGGTTATGAAAACCGCATCTTCTCCAAGACCAGGATTGATTAAGTGTAGCTGCAACCTCCGATAACCAGTTAATGCAAATTCAGATTCAGCTGTTGTTGCGCATTATTCATATTTCAGTGACACACAGTATGAAATCTCTTTTCCGCTCTCAAATGAGCATGTCTGCATGGGAACAGAGGTTGAAGATTGAAGATCAGACTGATGTTGAGGTGGTGATCAGACACTTATGAGAGACTGAAGCTGGTGTCAGATCCTTACTTGTCGCTAAGAGTTTAAACACCCAGCATTACCCACTTCCTTTTGTCCTCTGTGTTACTCTCTGCTTCCTCATCTCATCCCTCCTTTCAAGTTAGAGTGGGAGGAATCGCGACATTCATGCGGAGTTGGAAAAGTTGGAATGTGAGAATGGTAGTCTGATGGGAGGAGGAAAACAGGAAATGAGTACATGCACACATTGGTTTTAAACTTTGCACAAATTATATATTTGCAATGACCATATACTGTACTGTTGAAAAAATTAATACTTTTATGCATTAATCAAAAATAACAGTAAATGCATTTTATGTTAAAGATGTATATTTCAAATAACGTTTGACATAAATTGAGTTACTTTTATACAGCAATGATGCATTAAATTAATTAAACATAACAGTAAAGATGTTTATAATGCTCAAAAAAAATAATGCTTTTTTAAATAAATTATTTTGGACTTTCTATTCATCAAAAAATAAACTTCAATCAATAGTGGTTTCCTTAGAAATGTCAAGCAGCACGACTGCTTTCAAAAATGATAATAATGGTATATGATAATGTTTTTACTGTATTTTTGATTACGAAAATGCAGCCTTGGTGAAAGTGAGACTAGTTTAAAAACATTACACAATTTCATCTTATATATCATGTGTAATTTATTGTATAATGTTTAATATCTATTGTTATGATGCTATTTTATTATATTAAATAGAATACATAATTATCATCTGTATGTGAAAATCATTTCCTTATTGTGCTTTTATGGATCAGGTCTTTGTTTGTTCTATTCCCTGTGTTTGAATATGAGGACATTTCTGGTGCTCAGCAGGGCTTGGTGCTCTACAGTACTCACTTTGTTACAGTCAACTTCAGACAGCTGATGTGGATATCCTCCCCAGCTGGCTCTGTTCCTCTTCTCTTTCTCTCTCAGCTGTTTTTCGGCTCTGCCTCTGGTGCTCAGAGCCTGTTGAGCTCTGAAACATTTGCTGCACTGTAAAATCTGGAGCCACACCAGCCTTGAATATTCAGTCATAAATTGTCTCCAGCTCTGGGATCAAAGGTTGAGCATTTGAGCTGGGTGTAAACTGTCTGATCTGGTTTGTGTCAGCAGAGAGTTAATGTTTCTTCTCTTCTTTTGTTGTAAATATATAAACCATGGTGGGCGTTTAAAGGCAGTTTATCGATTCTAGAAACATTTGTTCCTATTATGGTTGCTCATTTTAATAAAATTATTATTATTTTTTTTTAAATGTCAATAGCACAAGAAAGTGCTATTGACATTATACCTCATTGTGCAGCTTTTTTTGAGGGGTGATCTGATTTAAGATTTTTATCTTGTGAACAATAAAATGGGCAGGAAAAAAAAATTATCCAACAAATGTACACTACCATAGTCAAATTTGGGGTCAGTAAGATTTTTTTCAGTGTTTTTGAAAAATCTTTTTTTTTTTTTTTTTTTTTTTTGTAAATGGTAATATTGTGAGATTACAATTTAAAATAACTTTTCTATTTTAATGTAATATTTAGATGTATATTTAAGTGTATTTCTTTGATTGCAAAGCTGAATTTTAACCCATTACTCCAGTCTTAGTGTCACATGATCCTTCAGAAATCATTCTAATATTTTCAAGATTCTTTGATAAATAGAACGTTCAAAACAACAGCATTTATTTGAAATATTAATATTTTGTAACGATCTGAATTTCTTGATTAATTTAATGTGTTCTTGCTGAATAAA
Organism: Aspiorhynchus laticeps; assembly: GCA_023376895.1. NCBI lineage: Eukaryota > Metazoa > Chordata > Actinopteri > Cypriniformes > Cyprinidae > Aspiorhynchus > Aspiorhynchus laticeps. The sequence continues at coordinate 20,176,202 of CM041810.1, read as the reverse complement.
ATAATTATATATTTTTTTTTTTTAATTCTGACCCCCAAACCCTAGCAACATCCCAGAACAGCCTAGAAATTGGATTGTAACATGCTAGAAAAACACCCACAACACCCTTAAATTGGAAAGTTTATCTATCCACCCAAAAGTTTGTACAAATCTAGACATTTCTGTTTTTTTGTTCCAGCAAGAACACTTATTCAATTTAGTATTAGATCAAGCCCATTAGATTGTCCTTTTCTATAGCGATTGATTCGCAGAAGGGCCTCTGGTTTGCCTTGGGCAACTGCGGCCAGAAATCTATATTCCTCCAGCCTCCTGTGAATTGTGGGATATGTAGTCATCTAATGACAGTAGTGATTGCATGTTGCCGTGAAGAGCGTGGGTGTGACCGTATGAGGCTTCCAGAACCCTTCCCCCAGTATATTGAGCTGTTTGATGACTCTGTATGGTTACGGCCCAGCAGGAGCAGAGGTAATTTGATCTGGGGGTCTTGCCCTACGGCTGTCATCCCTAGAGGGAGAGGCCACTCCCCAACAGCAATTCATAAGCCCGCAGAAAAACACAGCTAAACAGTGGCACTAATGTGTCTTCTTTAACAAATGACATCCAACCACATGCTAGGATGAAGGACCCAAACACATCATGAAGTGTTTTTAAGCATGGATGGTGTGTGTACAGACTATAGCTAGATGTTGTCGATCAAATATTATTCATGAAAATTCAGTAGTTTAACTTGGCCTTCTGTAGTGTTACCTCTGGACTCAGTGGGTTTGGTGCATCAGTGTAGAAGAAAACATGCAGCATAAATTACCTAGAGATTGAGTGTGGTTATTTTCCAACCTTTACTGCAGTGAGAGCCCATGCACGGACGCCTTCCTGGACACGTTATGCTGTCTTAATTGCTCTATCAGCGTCTTAATTTTGTCAAGATAGAAAGATTACTTTCTTTATCGGATTGGGTAATCGTGTTTTTGGACTATGATGGCATGTAGATGACAGATTGCAAACCATGGCTGCTTGTCTGGAAACAACATTAAAGACTTACGTTTGCTGTACGCTTGAGCTGTCATGAGAAATGTCTGTAACTATGTATTCGTTTCCATGAAACTGACCATCAGACCGATGGATTGGGGGGAAAAAATAAAAAATTATATATTTAATTAATAATAATAATAATAATAATAATAAATTTAATAATAATAAAGTTTTTTTTTTTTTATTAAATAATACAATTATAAAAAAATAAATAAGTTGTTGTTTTGTTTATTTGTGCTGAAATGGAGTAAAAACTTGTACAGCTCTTTTAAAATATATTTTTTATACATTTTGCAATTTTGTATTTATTATATATTATCATAATATAATGTGTTAGGCATGTCAAATGATGGCACTTGGCACGTGCATTGTTGTAAAATAAAGCAAAATAAATATTTAAAAAAAAAAAAATATATATATATATATATATATATATATATATATATATATATATATATATATATATATATATATATATATATATATATATATATATTACAAATATGGTGTATATGTAAAACACACTTATTTATTTATTTTTGGATTATTTTAAATAAACAATTTTGTTTGTGCTGACATGAAGTAAAAACAACAAAACTTGTAGAGCTCATTTTGCAATTATGTATTTATTATGCATCTCAAAATATAACCCGTTGCACATGCAATAACTTGCAAAATAAAGAGAAAAATATTAAAAATAAAATAAATATTATATCTTAAACATATATTTAAAACTTTTATTATTACTTTTGATTATTAAATTATTTTAAGTAAATTATAAATAAACCATTTTTTAAATATTTATTTTCCATTTGCAGCATGTTGCATGCTCGTGCAAGTGCCATAATTTATTGACGTAAGATAGAATAAAGAAATGTTTATATATTTGTATGTTGAAATGTACATAAAAAATACATATACAATGTCTTTATTTTTTCTTTATATAAATGATTTATTATTTAAATATTTATTTTAGAAGTTTGAGAGTGCTGTACACATTTGTTTATTTTTTGTGCTAACTTTTATTGTTGATCCATTCATCTAGGTTGACTCCAGAGGACCGGCGTCTTTTGTGGGAGAAGCGTCATTTCTGCCACGTGGAAGCCAGTCGTCTGCCGCTGGTCCTGGCCAGTGCGCCAAGCTGGGAGTGGGCATGTCTGCCTGACATCTATGCCCTGCTCCGCCAGTGGGGATGCATGAACCACCTGGACACCCTAGGCCTGCTGAATGCCACGTGAGTGTTATGGAAACCATGGCAGCAGCTTGCTCCATTGTTTAGCTGGAGGCTAAGCAGAGCTTGACTGTCCTTCAGCGGTTGGCAGTCTGGCTGATTTGAGAAGACCATGAAGAATTGACCTTTAGATTTGTCCAGAAGAGCACATGTGGAGCGCAGATATCCAATGGCTACTCTCAACATTTACTGACATGATTTTAAAGCTTTGTCAGTATTCAAAATCAAATCAGCTTAACCAAGAACCACCAGGACGGTCTACTAGCTCTAACAAGGTTGACCAAGATGGGGTAGTCTGCCCAAAACTGAAAATTCTGTCTTTTACATCCCCTTACATCATTCCAGACATGACTTTATCTTTCTGTGGAACATAAGAAGTTATTTTGATGATTGTTGGTAACTAAACCGTTTCGGTTCCCATTGACTTCCATTGTATTTTTTGCTGATACAATGAAAGTCAATGGGAACCAAAACTGTTACAAACATTATTCCAAATATTATATTTTAAATTTAGCAGAAGAAAGTCAGTCATACACGATTACAACATCATTAGGGTGAGTAAATGACCGAATTTTCAGTTTTCGGTGAACCTGTCCGCTTGACTTTGACCTAACCAGCCGGTAGCCCAACTGATCAATCACCTAAACCAGCTTGAACTGGATAATGACCATAAATGACCAACTGGAAACCTTGTAAAACCATCAACCGTTTTGAAGAGTCCTAGATATTTTTCATACAAAATTTCTAAATGCATTTTATAGTGCCCACAAGCCAAAAAAGCACCATAAGTAAATATTCGTAAAAAAAAAGAAATGTCCATTTTGATTTCATGGTGAATTTAATGTCCCAGGTTTCCAGATCAGGAGTGCAGGCGGACTGCGGTACAATGGATGGACTCAATCTCTGATCCTGAGCTTTTGGATTTCCTTCCTCAGTTAGTGCAGGTAACAAAGGCCTTGTATCTCACTTCCTTTCATGCTCTCACTCTATTCCATCCTTTCCCATTGACCTTGATCTATATCCTATGTTTTACCTCCTGTCCTTTTTGTTCTCTCACCCTTCCCATCCAACAAACTGCTCTCTAACACTTTCTCTTTGTGCAGGCGCTGAAGTACGAGTGTTATCTGGACAGTCACCTGGTGCGTTTTCTGCTGAGGAGGGCCATCGGGGATGTGCGCATTGCTCACTACTTCTTCTGGTGTGTCCTCAACACTGATTATACTTAAAAACCCAGTGCCCTTGTATAGAGCGCACGTACTGAGAAATCAGGTCATGCTGGTTTGTGCTCTCACATTCAAGATTTGTCTGTATAAACTGATGAAATTTGATTCCTTATAGTTCGAGATTAACCTGTCAGCACCATGAATGCATGATCATTTTTATACACATTAAAGTTATGCACATGTAGATTCATATACTGATTGATATGAGTGTCTATGAAATCAGCTTACAGCTCCACCTGCTGTATAGAGGAGGTCATTTGCTTTCTTGGATCATTCATAACCTTTATGAATACTGTTGTATTTTACTTCTGCTAAAATTTAAAGAGAAAACTACATTATTTTATTAAGAATATTTATTATTCAAAATGACATTAGGATTTTGCATTGTGACATTCTATTCAGAACAATTAAGCCAATTTTTCCCTTCAAATAAAATGCACATTCTCTTATTACTGTAACATTATAAAAATGTATATTAATAAAGATTTTATATATCATGGTAGCATACGTTGTACTGCCTTTTACTAAAAATGCAATATTTTTTAATTAAATTTATTAAATTTAAACGTCTTACTAAGAAAGGAAAAAATACTGTGAAGTAATGAATCAACATTTTAAAATGAGAAAGGTAATACTAGATGCATCACAGTTATAAGAAATGTGTACTTAATTGCTTGAAAAATGTCACAATGCGAGACATTCTAAAGCTTCCTAATAGCAGATTACATGTTCCCTATGCGAAATAAGCAATCTCACTGTAAATATGATAAAAGTCATAGGACTTAGTCAGTGTTCGTTTGTCTGTCTCTTTGTAGGTTGCTGAAAGATACTCTTCAGGACTCTCAGTTTAGCGTGAGGTATCAGTATCTGCTGGCGGCTCTTCTCTGCTGCTCTGGTCGTGGTTTGAGGGATGAGTTTGATAGGCAATGCTGGCTGGTCAACATTCTGGCTAAAGTGGCCCAGCGAGTTAGAGACTCTTCACCTTCATCCAGACAGGTCAGCGTCACAATTCCTCATTTACACCTGCATTGTTATTTTAGTATTATTTATATACTCTGTACACGTGGTCAGAATTGTTGGTACCCTTGGTAAATATGATCAAAGAAGGCTGTGGAAATAAATCTGCATTGTTAATCCTTTTGATCTATTATTTTAAAAATTCACAAAAATCTAACCTTTCATTGGAGGATAGAATTTAAAATGGGAGGAAATATCATTATGAAATGTTTTTCTCTAATACACATTGGCCACAATTAACGGTACCCTTTTATTCAATACTTTTTGAAACCTCCATTTGCCAGTTTAACAGCTCTAAATTTTCTCCTATAGTGCCTGATTAGGTTAGAGAACACCTGACAAGAGATCAGAGACCATTCCTTCATCCAGAATCACTCCAGACCCTTTAGATTCCCAGCTCCATGACGGTGCTTCTCCTCTTCAGTTCACCTCACTCATTTTCTACAGGGTTCAGGTCAGAGGACTGGAATGGCCATAGCAGAAGCTTGGTTTTGTGCTCAGTGACCCATTTTTGTGTTGTTTTTGAGGTTTGTGTTTGGATTATTGTCCGGTTGGAAGATCCAAACATGGCCCATTATAAGATTTCTAACAGGGTCAGTCACTTGTTGATTTTTTTTTATCTGTTGGTATTTGATAGAATCCATGATGCCATGTGTCTAAACAAGATGTCCAGGACCTCCAGCAGAAATATAGGCCCACAACATAAAAAATACAGCAGTATATTTCATTGTACACATGGGGTACTTTTTTTTATCCCTGTGTGCACCAAACCCATCTTGAGTGTTTGCTGCTAAAAAGCTCATTTTTTAGTTTCATCTGACCATAGAAGCCAGTCCCATTTGAAGTTACAGTCATGTCTGATAACTGAATATGCTGGAGATTGTTTTTGGATGAGCTAGGAGAATTTTTCTTGAAACCCTCCCGAACAGCATGTGGTGATGTAGGGGCTGTTTGATAAAAAAAATAAAAAATTCTAAGGTTTTCTGACCCCGAAACTCAACCTTTCTCTACAATTCTCCAGCTGTGGTCCTTGAAGAGTCTTTGGCCACTCAAACTCTCCTCCTCACCGTGCATTAGGACGATATAGACACATGTCCTCTTTCAGGCAGATTCATAACATTTTCTGTTGATTGGAAATTCTTAATTATTGCCCTGATGGTGGAAATGGGAATTTTCACTGCTCCAGCTCTTTAAAGTCACTTTCTAATTTGTGAAGCTTAATTGTCTTTTGCTGCACATCAGAAATATTATTTGTTTTTTTTTTTCATTGTGATGGATGATTAATTTGGAATTTGGCCTTTGTTTTGTTTTCCCTCCTATTTATATTTCTGTGAAACCGGAAGCCATGGCTGGATAATTTCATGTTCATAATCATGCTGGTGTGCTCAAAATTGTGAATATGAATGGGAATATATTTCAGATATATTTTACTTATAAGAATTTCTAGGGGTAGCAGTAATTGTGTCCAACATGTATTCTAGAAAAAACATTTATTTCATAATGATATTTCCCCCCATTTTAAATTCTTATTCTCCAATGAAAGCTTAGAATAATTTTATTTTTTTAAATGAAAGATCAAAAGGATTAACAATGCACATTTTTCACAGCCTTCTTTGATCATATTTACCAAGGGTACCAACAATTCTGACGTGTGTACTATTGTAGTATTTTTTTTTTTAAGATCTTGAATTAGCTGTCATTTATTTTTTTATTTTTTTCAGTTTTCTTTTTAATTTTAGTGTAAATGTCATTATATGTGCTTTTGCCTTTTTTCAACTTTCAATTTGAATTTTAGTACTTATTTAATTGAGTTAGTTGTCAAAGAAACATTTATAATTTAACCTTTTTTTTTTAGAAAGTATTTGAAATACTTTTAATATTTTTTTGTTTAGATTTGTTTAGTTAACAGTAACAACAGTTATCTATTTCAGAAGGTCCAATCAAGTGAACATTGAAAAAATTGTAGGACTTCATCATAAGGCGTCCCCTTAATATCCGATCACAGGAAAAGTCTTTTTAAATGCATGTGGTATTAAAGAGTAAAAGATGTCTCCTGTGATCATGTGACTACATTTAAATAGAGCCTTGGGGTTTTTCTGATGAGGAGAATTACCTACAAAAACAATTTGCTAAAAAGAGCTGGCTTCTAAATTTCTCATTCGGTTGATGGCTGTAATGCTCCTACTATTTTTAGCTTGAAAGTACAGGTCTGTGCCAAAGACTGATTGTTGATCCCTAAGGCGCATTTTAATGTCCTCCAGACTGCCTGGTCAGCAAATTTATTGTGGTTTGTCTTTTGTCTGATGTTCAGGCTATTCTCCGGGAGGGACTGGAGGAGGTCAAACAGTTCTTCTCTATAAACAGCACCTGTCGACTTCCCCTGAACCCGGGCCTGTTCGTCAAGGGCATCAACATACAGGTACAGATTGCGTCTTTCTAGATCAAGAATGTGTAGGTCATTGTATTGTTCTTGTTGACACATCAGAAACAATGTATCTCTCATTCTGTCTTCATGAAGTCTTGCTCCTACTTCAACTCTAATGCGGTGCCCCTCAAGCTCTCGTTCCAGAACCAGGATCCTTTAGAAGACAACATCAATGTCATCTTTAAGGTAACGCCTTCTTGTGTTTTTGTACCTTATGGATCAGTGGTTCTGCATTGAAACAGTTTTTCAGATGTTGTCTTGGTCGTGGGTTTTCTCGTTCAGTCTGGAGATGACCTGCGGCAGGACATGCTGACGCTGCAGATCATTCGGATCATGAATAAGATCTGGATCCAAGAGGGACTTGATATGAGGATGGTGATCTTCCGCTGCTTCTCTACTGGACGAGGCAGAGGTAAACGGCCATCCTCCAAATGTTAACTACAGTATTTGCCATCCTAGAATTAATTTTTAGGGTCATTTCCTACTTTATATGTACAGTCATGGCCAAAAATATCGGCAACCTTGCAATTCTGTCAGAAAATGCAACACTTCTCTCAGAAAATCGTTCCAATTGCAAATGTTTTGGTATTCACGTGCTTATTGTTTTTGTTTGCACTGCAACAACACAACAAAACAGAGAAGAAAAGTCAAACTTGATAATTTCACACAGAACTAAATGGACTGGACAAAATTATTGGCACTTTGTCAAAATTGTAAGAAATAATTGCTTTTCAAGCATGTGATGCTCCTGTAATTTGCATTTAGACACACCTGTGGCAAGTAACAGGTGTGGGCAATATAGTAATGACACTTGCAACCAGTTAAAATGGAGAAAAGATGACTCAACCTTTGTGTTGTGTCACACTGAGCATGGAGAAAAGAAAGAAGTGTAAAGATTGCTCTCTCGATGGTCTGATTGCTTCTATTGTTCTCCTCATTTGTACGTCGCTTTGGATAGCGTCTGCTAAATGATTAAATGTAAATGTAAAGAGTTGTCTGTGGATTTGAGAGAAAAAAATGTGGAAAAACATGGACAATCTCAAGGCTACTAGTCCATCTCCAGAGATTTTAATGTTCCTGTGTCCACTGTGCGCAATATCATTAAGAGGTTTACAGCCCATGGCACTGTAGCTAACCTCCCTGGACGTGGACGGAAGAGCAAAATTAATGAAAAATTACAACGAAGGATTGTTTGAATGGTGGATAAAGAACCCCGATTAACTTCCAAACAAATTCAAGCTGATCTACAGACACAGGGTACAACAGTGTCAGCTCGCACTATCCGTCACCATCTGAATGAAAAGGGACACTATGGTAGGAGACCCAGGAGGACACCACTGCTGACACAAAGGCATAAAAAAGCAAGACTGGAGTTTGCAAAACGTATGTGACACAACCACAATCCTTCTGGGAGAACGTACTGTGGACAGATGAGACAAAAGTAGAGCTTTTTGGTAAAGGACATCATGGCACTGTTTACAGAAAAAGAAATGAGGCCTTCAAAGAAAAGAACACAGTCCCTACAGTCAAACATGGAGGTTCAAAGATGTTTTGGGGTTGCTTTGCTGCTTCTGGCACTGGATGCCTTGACTGTGTGAACGGTATCATGAAATCTGATGATTACCAAAGAATTTTGGGGCGCAACATAGTGGCCAGTGTCAGAAAGCTGCATCTCCATCAGAGGTCATGGGTCTTCCAGCAGGACAATGACCCGAAACACACTTCAAAAAGCACTCCGAAATGGTTACAAACAAAGTGCTGGAGAGTTCTGAAATGGCCAGCAATGAGTCCAGATCTGAATCCCATAGAACACCTGTGGAGAGATCTCAAAACAGCAGTTGGGAGAAGGCATCCTTCAAATCTGAATGACCTGGAACATTTTGCAAAAGAAGAGTGGTCCAAAATTCCAGTAGAGGGGTGTAAGAAACTCATTCATAGTTACAGGAAGCGATTGATTTCAGTTATTTTTTCCAAAGGGGGTGCTACCAAATATCAAGTTAAGGGTGCCAATAATTTCGTCCAGTGAATCTTTTGGGTTCTGTGTGGAATTGTATCCGATTTGACTTTTCTTCTGTTTTTGTTCCAATGCAAACAAAAAAAATAAACATGCGAGTACCAAAACATTTGCAACTGCAACAATTTTCTGAGAGAAGGGTTGCATTTTCTGACAGAATTGCAAGGGTGCCGATATTTTTGGCCATGACTGTATATGCTCCATTCTATAGACCATATCTAGACTGAGAATTAATTGTACACAATGTGAATTTCTAAGGATGTGAATGGAAGTAATTTTATAAAACCTCTTTGCCCTTGTCTAGGCATGGTAGAGATGATTCCCAATGCAGAAACCCTGAGGAAGATCCAAGTTGAGCATGGAGTGACTGGTTCCTTCAAAGACCGGCCTTTGGCAGACTGGCTGCAGAAACACAACCCCACTGAGGATGAGTATGAAAAGGTACAGCTGTGCTCTGAAGTAGCATCACACTTCATTTGCATTTACTAAACCATGTATGTGCAAACTGTCTTTTGGCATAACACGCCAAAATGATCCATGCCTGCTTAAGTTGCATTGGATTGCATCATGTTTATTTTGTATGTCCTAATGATATGAAAATTTGTTTTCATATTTGGTGATTTATAGCTTTGCTGACTAAAAGAGGTTAGTTATAAACTAATTCTGTTGATTTGTTTTTTCACAGGCAGTGGAAAACTTCATCTATTCGTGCGCTGGTTGTTGTGTGGCCACATACATTCTAGGAATCTGCGACCGCCACAATGACAACATCATGTTGAAGACCAGCGGACACATGTTCCACATTGACTTCGGCAAGTTCCTGGGGCACGCACAGATGTTTGGCAACATCAAACGGTAGGAACACAAAGAGAACATGAAAAAGAATTCCTCTGCCCCAGATTTTGATCACTGTAACTGTTGTCTCTCAGAACAATGTAGACAATCTACAACAACCCGTTTCATATTGCTTCTCTACTAGGGCTGTGACAGTCACCGTGACAACCGTGTCACCGTGGTGGTCAGTTGTCACCGCGGTTGTCTATTGCCACCAGCGGTAGTGCACGTGACGTCACACACTCTATAACAAGCATAATACAAAGTTTTGTATACAAGTGTGAACGCAAACGCCCGGCTGGTCAGGTTTGTATTGGTGAGGCTTTCTCCAAACTGGCCAAATACGAACGAGACAGCGGTAAATGGAAAATGCCAACAACAAATGTGGCAACATACGCCGTGATTCCTATTCCACAGAGAGCGCGTGCAGACGAGGAGTTAACAGTGAACCGTGTCTAAACCGGACGCCGCGTCGCAACACAACAGGTTAAGTCTGTGTACACGACATTTGAACTTTGAGTCAGTACGTCATAAATAGGACAAGGCAGTTTACTGTGAGGGATTTGTCGTGTCTTATCTCGCCGCATCTGTAGACAGCATCACTGATTATAATGGGTTTTCGCCGCGCCGCTCGCGTGAAGTAGACAGGGTGTATTTAACTTTCTTAAGGCTACTTTCCTATTTAACTGTTATTTCTTTGATATTTATTTTAGTGATTTGAAGGCTGAGTGTTCACTAACGGAAGTGCTAAAATAAACATGCACGTTTGTTAATAGATGATTGAGCCTCATTTATATATTTTTGTGTTTCAGAATTATATATATATATAAATATACACAACACCGTGCCACCGGTGGTAGTTGGTCCATTACCACCGCGGTGGTAAAAATCTGCCACCGTCACAGCCCTATTCTCTACAAAAGACCAGAAGAATGTTTTTTTTATGGGATGATATTAGACTCAAATTGATTTATAGATGCACGCACAATTATCCATGGACTGCATAAATTTTATGCGTGTATCTTACTAACCACAAACAAATGCCTTTCAATTTGAGTCTGTGGAATTCGGGATTAAATGATTGTGCAACGATTTATACAAATACAGACATGTTTGCGAATAAAAATGTTATGTTCTGCATTAATATATCATAAATTGCTCATGCAAAAAGGAATCCGTGCATTTGTGGATCAGATGACACGCATGCATTTATCGACATCTTGTTCGAGTCAATCTTGTTCGGTTCATTTGGATTTTGAGACTTCATTTTCGCAGTTTACAACATTTCACGACCCTCATACACACAACTACCAATGAACAAAGCCCAGTGCAATTCATTAAGGCGTACACAATTTGAAAAATTCGCAAATGTGCGTCACTACACTGAAACAAATGCTTTTCAATCAGTGTCTGCAGAGTTAAGAATTGCATTAATGTGCAGAATTTTGTTCAAATAGAGACATATTTGTGAATACAAATGTTATAGTTTGTATTGAAGTATCATCATGTGTGCATGTAGCGATTAAAATGTGCATTTGTGAATCAGGCGACACGCGTGCATTCATTCACATCTCTTCTGAGTCGATTCTATTTGATTCATTTGAATTTTGAGACTTTCGTTCCGCACTTTTAGCCTTTTAGCCCAATCCACACACACACAGCTCGCGATCCACACGCAGCTGAGCCTAAGAAAATCAGCGACCACTAGATGGCACTAGAGACGTGTGCGAAGTCCATTGTGTACAGTTTTATGAATGTTACATTGTGTTTTCTTTGTTTCTTTTTGGTTTGGCTCAACAAGATTGACTCGAACAAGATGTCGATAAATGCATGCGTGTCACCTGATCCACAAATGCACGGATTCCTTTTTGCATGAGCAATTTATGATATATTAATGCAGAACATAACATTTTTATTCGCAAACATGTCTGTATTTCTATAAATCGCTGCACAATCATTTAATCCCGAATTCCACAGACTCAAATTGAAAGGCATTTGTTTGTGGTTAGTAAGATACACGCATAAAATTTATGCAGTCCATGGATAATTGTGCGTGCATCTATAAATCATTTTGAGTCTAATATCATCCCATAGTTTTTGAGCTAAACCAGATCTGGGGTGTTGTTAGTAAATGTTAACACAGATTTTAATCTTTTGTTTTTATAGGGATCGGGCTCCTTTTGTGTTTACGTCTGACATGGCGTATGTCATCAATGGAGGTGACAAGCCATCCAGCCGTTTCCATGACTTTGTAGACTTGTGTTGCGAGGCCTACAATCTGATTAGGAAACATGCACATTTATTTCTCAACCTGCTTGGCCTGGTGAGTTCCCATACTTTTCTTAGTTTGTACTTTTAGGATGTATCCACAGAGTTGAAGTTAAGTAATGTTCTATGGCCTGCTTTGTTTTCCTATTATTTGAATGCTTATTTGAATTGCATTGTGTCTTTCTGCTCTGACAATGTAACTTGTGTGTTTGTGTGCAGATGCTCTCCAGTGGGATACCAGAATTGTCTGATGTTGATGATCTGAAATATGTTTATGATGCTCTGAGACCACATGAATCAGAAGCAGATGCCACCATGCACTTCACCAGGTGGGAACTAAGAGACTTTGTCCCATTTGCTCTTGATGTCTGTCTTTTTAAAGAAACCATAGAGTGTTGCCTTTGGTGCCAGTAAGCAAGCACCTAACAACCAGCAGGAACACCTTAGCTACAATTGCTAGGATGTTCTGATTGGTTGCAGTCAACAGTTATTATTGTCCTTCAAATCCATCTGCCTTTTGGTCGTCATCTTAATCTTCTCCCCTGTTCTAGGCTTATCGAGTCCAGTCTTGGCAGTGTGGCTACTAAGCTCAACTTCTTCATCCATAACCTGGCCCAAATGAAGTTTGCATCCTCTGAGGAGCGTCCCGTTCTGTCATTTGCTCCACGCGTCTACACTCTAAAGAGTGATGGAGTTATTCGCAGCCTGTTTGTTTGCAGACACATCAAAACCTATACTCCAAGCAAAGGCTATGTAAGTCTGCTGCATTAAAAGTGCATTTTAGCCCAAATCCATTTATGTGCATCTCAGTGTTGATGTATTTTTCCCTTCATGCAGTCTTATGTTGTGAAAGTGGAGCGGGATGGTCAACAGGGGTCAACTTTAGTCCAAAGGACTTTTGAGGAGTTCCATGAACTTCACAGTAAACTGCAGCTCATCTTCCCTTCCTCAAAACTACCCAGGTACAGTGTTGAAACCTGACAGAATTGTGAATTATATCACATCAAAAGCTCACTGAACACCCATCATACGTCTTGACTTTAAAGGGATAGTTCGCCCAAAAATGAAAATTCTGTCATTTACTCACTCTCAAGCTGTTCCAAATCTGTATGAGTTTCTTTGTTCTGTTGAACACAAAAGAAGATATTGTGAAGGATGTGGATAACCAAACACTGTTGCTGTTCCCCATTGATTTCCATAGTATGGGGGAAAAAATACTATGGAAGTCAATGGGGACCAAAATAAATTCATACAGGTTTGGAACAACTTGTGCATGACAATTTTCATTTTGGGATTAACTATCCTTTTAAATTATTTTTTTTTAATACAAAAAACTCCTAACTGTAGTGGAAACTACTGCAGGTTTCTGTTATCAGTGGATATATTTAGTCTAAAAGATGGGTAATGAAAGCTGGTCATTGTTAATTTCTTCCCAGTACTGTTTGTATCAATGTATTGAGCAATGGTAATATTCAACCAGCCAATTATTGCAAAAACAACCCCTTTAGGGTCATGTAGTAATGGCTGAGTGGCAATACATAAGCCACGTGTAGCAGTGCTCTTCATGTAATTACACACCGCTCTTAATGTAATGTTCCCACAGCTTCCCCAGCCGCTTTGTGATTGGCCGGTCTCGAGGTGAGGCCCTGGCAGACAGAAGAAAAGAGGAACTAAATGGATATGTTTGGCACTTGATCCATGCTACTCAAGAGGTGGCACAGGTAACATTTGACCCCCGCTTACATCATTGGTCTTTTATACATAATTCTTGCTCTCATAATCCATGTACATTAAGGTTCAAACGTTTGGAGTTGGTATGATTGACAAAACGTATTTCATGTTCACTAAGCATTTATTTGATAAAAATACAGTTTAAAAACTGTAATCGTAAATAACTTTATTGTAATATTTTAAAACGTAGTTTATTCATGTGATGGCAAAGCTGAAGATTCAGCAGCCATTACTTCAATCTTCAGTGTCACATGATCCTTCTTAAATCATTCTAATATGCTGATTCACTGCTTAAGAAACATTTATTATTATTATTATTATTATCTCTGTTGAAAACAGTTGTGCTGCATAATATTTTTGTGGAAACATAAAAAAAATGTTTTTCATGATTTGATGAATGGAAAGTTTAAAAACAACCACATTTATTTGAATTTTTTTTTTTTTTTGTAACATTTATATACGTTTTAACTTTTACATTTGTTGCATCCTTGAAGAATAAAAGTATTACTTTCTTATCTTTCTTACCCCAAGCTTTACAACAGTAGTGAAATTGAAAATAAAAGTTAACTTTTATATTGTGAATTCACTAACCACACCACCATCCTTTTATTTTTCTGAATAATTATAATAGTCAATAGAATGTGTACAGCTTGCAGTAATTAATGTGAGTGGTTTCACTTTGACTGACATGCTTCTTGGAAATTGTCCATGTTCTGTGAAAACAGACACGTTGTCTGTAACACCCCAAACAGGCCTATATCAGTTTTTAAGCAGAACTGGCACTACCAGCTGCCAAACGGTGAACACTTTCACTTTCTCTTCTCTGTGCTGTGCATTTTAACAATGCAACCAGTTCGCATGCCATCCATACTATTACTGTGACTGTACACCTGCTTATTTTAGTGCTTGTTTGAGCTAACGTTACCCTCTCCTTTTTCAGTGTGATCTGATCTACACCTTCTTTCACCCTCTACCAAGAGATGAACGGGCAGGAAGTGTTGGAACTGTTGTTAATGCTCTCCATAATAAACCAGCAGGTATGCTTCTTTTCCTTATTTGTCTTATACACACCCACATACACTTGTTATGAATCATTCACCTTACACATGCTTACATATGTGATGGATTCAAAGGTCATGCAGTTCAGCCTGTCATCACAGCAAATCAGCATGAGTTAGTGTAAAGAAATTGTTTATGGGCCAATCAGCAGCAGTCCATGTGACATTGTCTGTGACTAAGTGATAAACCCAGTACTTGGTCAGAGTTTTATCTTTAATTACTAGTGCAATGTGCCTGCAATCACACAACATAAGCCTAATGCACTGACATATGAGTTTGTGCAGGAGTTTTATAACTGGGGTCCAAGAAAAATAGTGTAAAAATGATATTAAAAATTAATTCTGTTTTCTACATATTGGTCAGAAATTGAGATGAATGCATTTAATTCTGTTGACAGCACTAGTTATATTTGCACTTTAGATAAAGTTGTGCTGCACTGAAAAACAATACTTTGAAACAATTTGCACTCAGAAATTGCTTGTAAATTTCTCAAATATTTACAAAGAAATGGCAAGTAACACACTGAATTAAACATAAAATTATTTTTGTAAATAAAGCTGTTTCTTTTTTAAACCGTATGTCAAGTGAATACTTTCCAGATATTATTTTAATCTGTATTCTTTTGGGTACAATACATTTTTAATTTTGTAAACAGCATGTTGTCTTTAAAATTTCTGTGTTTTCTCACATAGTATAAATGGGAGTGTATATATGTAAATATACTGTATAGGGGCCTTTATAATTTCAGAAGGTAGTCCCTCACAAGTGGATCATCTTACTTGGTCTAAGGCATCAAACATTTTGTAAACGCATCCATAGTTCACTCCCTGAGAGTTTATCACAACTAGTTACATATTAAATGTCATCATGAGTAAAAGCTGCTTTGTGGCAGCTGTTGCGGTCACGTTATCTGATTTGTGATAAAGGGCTCTGTTCAGCATGTTCATGTCCTGTCAGTCTGAGCTCTGGAAATCCAATTACTTTATTTACTTGACTCACCTTTAGTGTACCTTGCAAGTCAGATACACACACACTTGTCCACACTAAATCCAGTTCCTCTTCTCCAGATGTGTCCTGGGCTCCTGTGCCCGGTACAGTGGCAGGTGAAGTGAAGTTCTCGATTCTGTACAAGAGTGACAAGCTTTTCATTATGGTGATGCACATAAGAGGTTTGGTGAGTGTTTGGCGTTACTCATATGCATATGCTCATAATGCACGTAAAAAGGGTGAGTTGGCACTCACCAATGTGTTATGGACGTTTCTTCAGCAACCCTTGCAGGACGGAACAGATCCTGATCCATACGTCAAATTGTACCTCCTCCCAGACCCTCAGAAAACTAGCAAGAGGAAGACCAAGGCAGCCCGGCGAACATGCAACCCCACTTACAATGAGATGGTGAGATAACAACACTTTAAGACAGGACTGGTCTTTTAACAGTTGGGTTTAACTCCAAAAGTTCAAATCTTTTATTCATAGGGAAATTATTTTTATGATTTATTTTTACTTTTATTTGTTTGTCATTCGCAGTGCTTCGTGGGATTGTAGTTCTATCCCTCAGAGCCGTTAAAGGATTAGTTCACTTCCAGAACAAAAAATTCCAGAATAAAAATGTAATCCAAGATGTTCATGTCTTTCTTTCTTCAGTCGAAAAGAAATAAAGTTTTTTCATCGGACATCGTTTTTTGTTTTTTTGTAAAAAGTGTTTGATTTTCTTTGCATGTTGGCTTTGTAAACGCTGGGTCGGTGCTTTCGCCTGCGTCACACGTGACCTTTCCAATGTAACTACATAATGTGTGAGATCAAGCTAGCGCAAGACAAGCATTTGTGGTTAACAAGTATGTTACTTTTTTTTTAGAAAATGACCGATCGTTTCGCTAATAAGACCTTGATTTCTTGGCTGGGATCGTGATCAGCCCTTTGAAGCTGCATTGAAACTGCAATTTAGACCTTCAACCCATTGGCCACCATTTAAGTCCAATATATGGAGAAAAATCCTGTAATGTTTTCCTCAAAAACCTTAATTTCTTTTCAAATGAGGAAAGACACTCTAACAAAGACTTAAAAAATGTATATGGGGAAAAAAGCAGGCAGGCATGTTGCACTTTATTTTAATGATGATTTTTGGCTGACATCAATTCGTCTTTTCTTTTGGCAGCTGGTGTATGACAAGATTCCACATGGTGATTTGCAGCAGAGAACCATTCACCTGCGGGTACTGAGCGAGGGTGCATTCTGGGAGAACACCCTGCTGGGTGAAACCATCATCCAACTGAAGGACCTCACCCCGGGCCATCGCTGGGTTGGCTGGCACCAGCTTGGCGCTAGAGGCTCTGACTTAAACCGCTAACACTTGTGTGGAAGTGAAGGATTTTACTTGTATCCTTCGGTGTGCATGTGTTTGTGTCTGTCTTTGCTTATGGGTCAGGAGGTGGAGATGCCCAGCTGCTCAGAAGGCTGTTTCCCCCAGTGGGGGTTTGTGTTTGCTTCTCCTACCCAGGAGAAATGTAGACTCTGTGATGGAGTGTCATCGCTTGATACTATTCTGGTGGGGTACTGTGCACCACGTGAACCAGATTCTGGATTTATAAAAATGTTTCTTGGTGGACAAAAACCATTTGGTGACACAAGGATTGGCAGAAAGAATATTTAAAGATGAAATTACTTCCATGCGCCATATTTTTGGGGGGATTTCTGGAAAATTGCTGTCCATGAAACTACTAAGCCCCATTTGGTCTTCTTGAGAATGCTAATGGAAATTTAAGTTATTTTCTTTTTAAGATGTTTCTCTATTGTGGCTCGATTTTGAGCTATGTTGTGACTTGTGACATTAGTTATGTCTCTTTGTATCAGATTTTTCAGAGATTTACCTAGGAATTAGTAGCGAGGGACGCTTTTTTACTGTAAAGTTGGGTAATTTCACATTGGCTGTGGCATTTACCTGATCATGAAAAAGGGATGAACACTTGATAGTCTCTGGCTTGAAATTGTGGAATTAACTTGCTCCATATAACCACTGCAGGAAATGACAAACAACAGAGTGAATGTAGATTTTTGATTATGTAAAATAGGTGGGTGCATAAAAACAAAACCATGAATTGCATGTACAGTATATTGAACAAGAGAGACAAACAATGAGGAATATGAATTTCTTTGCATAAGCCTCTAAGATTTGTTTCTTTCCAAAATAATGGCACACAATTTTATATGCAGGAAAGGCTTTTGAAGGGACTTGACTTCAGGGTCAGTGATTTTGCTTTGAAATATAAACATAACTCACAAGGAAATTTCTGTTTGAAAATAGTTGATTTGCATGCTGTGAAATTTGCTACTGGAGAAATATTGCATTTTTGCATTTGTTTGTCGAGTACATTGACCTCCCATTTTTCCAAGTTTTATTGGTTAACTTTTTTTTTTAAAGGGGGAAAGAAATTAAAGCTTTAGACTGTAGTTCTGTCAGTATTTCCATTCCTCATTGGTATGTAAAACTGCATGTAAATTAAATGGTAAATATACCACAGTAGCTTGTTTTTTTCAATTTGTGCTTAAAGATTTGCTTTGCTTTGCACTTTGATTTTGAGAAGAACAACCTTATAGTTCACAGAAAGGGGAAATTAAGTAATTGGAAGTTACCTTAAAATTATATTTAAACTTCTTTCCATATACGTGTCTAATTTAACCATGTGGCAGTGATGTTTGTGTGTTTAAAAAAAATAGGAAAACTATGAATAAAACTGAACCTTTCCATTCTTAACTGAATTTGTCTTTTAAATCTATAACCTACAAGTTGAAAGTGCAACCCTGTATGTCGAGGTGCTCTAACAATCCAGTAGCCTTAAGCAAACTTGTGTAAGATTATCCAGGTCAAAAGCAGTCCCTGTTCTGTAGCTTTTTCTAACCAGACAAACCAGCTCCATTTCAGATATGAAGTACATTTTCTAAAGTAGTGATCTTTCTTTCAAATGACGAATGGTGTGCGTGTGTGTGTGTGTGTTGTATGCCCTCCCTCCATCCATCCATCCAAATGATTGTATGATTGCATGCCAACCCATAACGGAAAGCTGTGTGTTTCAGAAAAGCTTTTTGTTGTGTATGTGCAGAAGAGTTTGGACTTAAAGGTATAGAGTTTATATAACATCAATGGGGTTGGCATACTGTAAATGCTCTGTGATTTATGGATTGTAAATGGGCTTTATCCTATTATATTCATTTTTAGACACAAGGTTTAATGTTTCTTCTAATTTCAAACCATGTTTTTAAACTTTATTTGCACTTAATAAATGCACAGGGAAACTGACTTGACACTGAGTTGTTCTTACCTTGCTACCAGTTTTCATTTGGACCACAAACCTCTACAAAGATGGCGCAATGATCAATGCCAAATAATGAAACTTGTGCAAAACACTAGTCTTGTATATATGCGTTTACCCCGTTTCCATTTTTTAGATGTATTTATGTGTAAATCTGAGTTGTGCATGACTGACCCCAACAATCCGCTTTACTGAGACACCAGTGACTTTATCCCATATGCTGTTTTAGCTGTCATCACACTGAGGTAACAATTACATCAGACTGGGGTTTATCATAAAGGCTTTAATTGCCTGTCTGAACAGTCCATGTTCTTTCACATTACTCATTGTTCTGATACTCCTCTGGAGAATTATGATGACATAAGTCTCATTTGTTCATGTTAATGTATCAAATTAAAACATTCCACTGAGACTAAGTTTAATCAGGACAGCCTGGGAATAAAATTCAGACCTTTTTCAAGCAAAACTGTTTGGGAAATTAATAAATAGAGTACAGGGCCTGTATTGACAAAACATCTCAGCTTATAACTCACCTATTTAGGAGAAAATCTTAAAAATAATGGGTGTGTCGGTCCTATTTAGGACTCCTAAATTTTTGCTCTAAGAGTATTTCACAAAGGGTTTTAGCATTAAAAATGGCTCCTAAATTTGTGAAACGTTAGGAGTAGTGAAGAGGACTCCTAAGTCAATAAGACCAAGCCATAAACCCTTATCAGCTAATCATTGTGTGCATAGTAAGCATGCTGACATCATAGCAACAGGTCAACCCCGCCCTTACTCTTAGCTTAAGACTTCTCTCTATTCCTTTTCTCAGCAGCTTTGTGAATAGGTTTTAAGAAAACGCTTGGCTAAAAACTTTTACTGCTATTTAGGAGAACTCTTAGTGGTAAGATAAGATCTTTTGTGAATACGGGCCGATCTGTAAATTATATCGGAGTTAGGCATTTCTTCTGTTTGTTTTTTTCTTTCACTCCATGGTTGCTCAGAGAAAGGTTTGTAATGGAAGCTTATTTCCACCAAGGAATGAATTAAGATTTTTTTTTTTTTTTTAATCTAACAAAATGAAGAGAGAGAGAGTCACAATTAGCTTTTAAATTTTTTAAAGCACTAGTCTCAAATTCAATTCCTGGAGGGCCACAGCTCTGCAGTTTTGCTCCAACCCTAATCAAACAGCTGATCCAGCTAATCAAGGTCTTCAGGATTACTAGAAACTTCCAAGCAGGTGTGAATTGGAGCTAAACTCTGCAGATATGTGGCCCTCCAGGAATTGAGTTTCAGACCACTGTTTTAAAGGCTTGTTTTATATTATTTTTTTTAAATCTAATATTGCTTATTTAAAGACTGGCTTATATGTCCAGATATTGATGTTTAGTGAAAACCACAACGGAAAAGAAAGAGGAAAAAATATGCTTTTTCATATAGCATGCACAGTCAATTCTTCATGAAGCATTACTACTGTGCCTGAGGGATTCTGCACAGGCAGTTTCTCCAAAAAAAGGCTTTGCACCAAGGCACAAATGGATCGGTCAAATTCATGTTGAAAATCTCACTGGATTTAGACTAGATTAGTCAAAACGACTAGAAGAAAGCTCAAACAGATTTAGAAAACCCTGAGGGATTTATGCATGTATTGCTTGGACCAGTGGTTCTTAAACCTCTCAATGAAGTACCCCAAGCACTGCACATTTTGTATGTCTCCCTATATCTGACACACCCACTTCAGGTCTTGCAGTCTCCACTGATGAGTTGAATCAGGTGTGATAGATGAGGGAGACATACAAAATGTGCAGGGCTGGGGGTACTCCAGGACAGGTTTGAGAACCACTGGCCTGAACATTGCGTGCCATGCACAGAACATCTTATATAACCAAGTTCCACGTAAGATCAGAATTTTACCACGGTCCCTTAGAGCGCACTAGCGCTACTGAAATTTAGAGACGCTCCCTTATAGCTTTTCTGATGAAATCTCTCCACTCTTTAGCTCCGTGGCTAGCGAGCGAAACGGCGACGTCAACGAGTCGGAATACCAAGTATTTCCATTTAAAACGAATTAAAAGCAAAACCGCTTTTTTCGTAAATCTAATGAGACTACTTTGACTCGATTTTGATGGTACAGCCGTTTTTTCTTACAACTTGCAGTATTTTCTTCCGAAAACGCGGCAGCTGAGCTCGATTGAGGTGACAACAGACAGACAGACAGTTGAAGAACCGACGCTCGTTTCCCTTCACGTGAAAAATGGCTTTTGTTTCAAGCTTTAATTTGGAGTATACCTGCCTTTCTTACTCTTACACCACCTCAAAATGCCTTTCCATTCCTTCTGCTGTTTCTACAACCCCTTCAAACCGAGATAAGTTGTGTTATTTTCCTCAGGACGGCACAGTTGGCGTTAATACTGCGGTCAATATGGACGCTGAAGCTATTTGCGCGAGCCGGGTCGGACTCAACACCGCCTAAACGACATGGACACTTTCACTTACCCCGGAGAATATTTATCTGTACTCATGGATGGTATTAAGGGCTGAAAGGAATGAGAAACGGAGTGTTTTACTTTTTCGTAGCTAATATTTAGCCATACATTAAAGCTTGGTACTAGCTGCTTTAGCCAGCTAAGGCCATATTTAGGTTTTATTAAAACTGTTATGCATTAGTAACATTTAGAGAGATTGAAACCTAACATTCTAAACTCGAGCACTTTTATGCAAATTAAGTCTAAATGGTGTGTTTAAGGAGCGGCCACTTATAAAGGGAGTAACTAAAGTTAATAGTTGGCGTGTACCGTTTTTCGTTTCGTTTATGTAACGTTAGTCCAACGCATTTCATATTTTTCAGAAGTATGAGCACACATGGACACTTTTCTCAAGTGGACACGCGGTCCACGCGTGACAGTGACGAGCGCGCTGACGGCTCGTGGATAAGCGTCTTCTCTTTAGTTTCAAGGCCTGCGTGGTCTCTCCTGCAGAGGTATTTCCCCGGAAGAACGCAAACAGCATTTGAAATGAAGTCAAGTCTAGATAGTGGAAACTCTCTGGCCCCTCTGAAAGTGGCATACTTCCAGTGCCAGCATGAAAACGCGCCTGGCGCGTCCTCTAGAGAACCAGGGACTCTTTCCTGGTTCACGCACGATTCGTTGAGTGAACTGGGAATTCAGAACACCTCCCAGAAAGATATTAATCTTCAAAAGCAAGCGTCGGTCGGATACCTCAGAATGGCGAGAAACTTAATCACCCAGGTGTTACAGAACACGCAGGAAAAAAGGCGCGCGAAACCGGAAAACGGATGCGATTTGAGCCCGGATACGCTGTCCGTGCGAACCGCAAACAGCTGGCGGTGGGGCGGGTTTTTGGAGGCCGATGACAGACCTCCGAGCTGGCTGCTAAACGTAGCACAAAGCAGAAAAGAGACTGATACGAGCTGGCAGCATTATGGAGAACATCACAGTGTCGGCTATTGTCAAAGCGATGGTGGGCGGTCAATGCACAACGAAAGCGCTGGACCCTTGTGCTCTAAAGAGGTAACCCACAATGCAATCCTGCCCAAGGCAGAATCCCTCCCAAACTCATACCAGCTTCCACTAGATGTTGAGCAGCAACTACTAGTTTGTAGTAGAGCCTACAATGAGGTGGCAATTCTGACTCCAGACCAAGATAATGGCTACTCCAGCTTGGAGGAAGAACACCCAAATAGTAAGCTTCACATGAGGCTGCTTTCCCAGGAACAGGAGGTTGCCTCCGAGGACGGATTATCTCAGACTAACACTACAGGTAGCGAGTTCAATTGTGAACCTGTCACTAGTGGGGTAGAAATTAAGGAAAGAGAGGAAGAGGACTCTAAAAAGAAAGCAGAAACGATTCCAGCTGCTGAAAAAGTGCCCTTTTTAGCCACTCCTCAATGTCAAAACAAGGTCATCACCTACATCATGGGCAGCCCTTGCAGCGGCGAATCCGAATCGGAGGATGATGGCAATTGGGACAGTAATGACGATGATGGCTTTGACAGTGAAGGCTCATCCCACTTCTCAGATTCTGAGGACCTAGATGACAGCGACGATGAATCTAAAGAAGATTCAGATGGAGAGGAGGCCGACTCTGAGACTGAGAGGCTGTGGAATTCTCTGTGCCAAAACGGAGATCCTTATAACCCGAGGAACTTCACAGCTCCCATAAGGACAGCCTCCAAGCCAAGCCCTGCGACTACAGAGTTTCCGCCAGCACATATGTCCTCCCGGCTTTCGCCTCCATCATCACCCTCACTCTCAGAGAATGAATCCAGCGAAGACGCCAGTGAGATGGACGAGGAAGAGAATCAGAGATTGTGGAACTCTTTCAGCTGCTCAGCAGATCCTTACAGCCTCCTCAACTTCCAGGCCCCCGTAAAGACTCGGAAAACCACCAAAGGGTGCCGGATGGAGAAAGTGCCTGGAACGCCTCGCTACAAGAGAGAGGAGGCTGAAGAGAGGCTGGACAGTGGATTCTCAGAGATTTCCCCTGTGCCATGCTCAAGCAGTGCCACGGCTGTTCAGCTGAAGAAGGTTTGTATAACATTGACCCTAATTAATGCATAAACACATTCCAGTCTGAAACTACTTGTACAATTATCTTTCTGAAGGTTTTGTTTTTTTACAAGGTGTGACATAGTGAGGTAGACTTTAGAACACCTTATGTCTGGAATGGCTGAATGAATCCGATGGAGACAGTTACTCCTCCTTTGACTCATGCAGTTGTTATTAGTCTAGCTATAAACTAAGTCCAGTTTTGTTGCAGTTTTGTCCACTTTGTTTAAAATTCTGGTGAAATCGTACGGTTAAGTTCATGTTTAAGGGACCGGGCAAGCAATTTCCTAGGAAAGTCAATTTTAAACAGCCAACATGCTCTTTTTAATATCTAACATATTGTTTTAGATGAGATAAGAATTTATTGAACCCTTGGAGGAAATTGAGGTGTTTGCAACAGTGACACAAAGGAACAAATTAATAGTAGGTATAAGAAAATGGTAACACTTGAAAATAAGCTTCAATTAGGTAACATGAACAAAAAAAAATAAATACAAGCACTTTTACATCATTTATTAATCTAGGTTAATGTTAGACCTGGGGTCAGAGATATATATATATATATATATATACACATTTTTTTTTTTTTTAAGAAATCAATACTTTATAAAACAAGGATGCATTAAATCTATAGTGTTATATACATTTATAATGTTACAAAATATTTCTATGTCAAATAAATGCTCTTTTGAACTTTCTACTCAGAGTCTTGAAAAAAATCTATCAGTTTCCTCAAAATATTAAGCACCAAATCTGCATATTAGAATGATTTCAGAAGGATCATGTGATACTGAACACTAGAGTAATGACTAGGGATGGGTACCGAAACTCGGTATTTAATCGGTCTCGGGGCTAAATTATGAAAGACCGGAGTATCGATAAGCTCTGACGTTATCGGTTCTGCTGTCGGTACTGGAGAAATTATGAAAACACATTTATTGTTGCTACATATACACATTATCTTGCAAATTCTATCTCACCAGAGTTGCCAGCTGTTTTTATATGCAATAATATTCAAACATTTGTCTATGATGCATTTTTGCTATTCGTAATTCAGAAGCAAGATCGCGCTCACGTGGAGGAGCTTCAGCACGCGCAACATGAAAGCCCTGATTAATTATGATAGAATAGAGAACTAACTATTAAAACATATGCACTTTATGCCTGTGGCTGTTATATTAAGCTAAGTTTATTTATTTATTTTTGATTTTGGCTTCTAAGGATTATAGCCGCGTTTCTTCTAGCACAACTTCCATCCCTTTACAGCGGCGCGCATTCGTTCCTCCCTAAACAAAACTTAAAGTCTGAATCAGCTCAATCGGTGATTGTTGTAAAATGCCGTCTTTACTGTTGCTAAATTGCGGGACATGTTTGATAATAAAACGTTGAAAGCACAATCCGCACAAGAGACGCTGCTCCCCAGGCTGAAATGTGTGTGTGTGTGTGTGTGTGTGTGTGTGTGTGTGCGTGCCTGCGCAGCGCGCTCCAAAACGGACAAGCAGATTACAGTTTGAGCTTCCGGCGCGTCCAAACGATCAAATACACACAAAAATATGTCACAATGGCCAGCTACGAGAGTATTCACTTAAACAGTTTGTCTTAAGTGGACCAGAACTGTTCGGAGAAAATCCGATGTGTGTCAATATATTGCCTTAAAGTGACAGACTGGCGCTTCAATGTTAATCAAAGAAAAAAATGCAAAGAGAAAATCCCCCACAGCTCTTAATCTGAATAACGTTATAGTTTTAATAAGCATTAATCTATCAATACATACAGTGAAAACTATGCAGTGCGCATTTACATTTGATTACTTTTAGATTTCTTTTGTAGGCTATTACTTGCCTGAACAGTAATGTTAGTAGACCTTCATGGAAAAATTAAAGCACTGTTTATTTCATTTCATTTGTATATTTGTTTTATTGTATTTGTCAGTTTGTTTTTACTTTGTTTCTTTGTTAATATTCTTACTGTATCTTATGTATATAAAACACAAAAAATGCCTGCACACTGGTGCATTTACAAATTGATGTTTTATATTAATTTAATTAAATATTTATTTTACATTTCAGAATATAAAGTAATGTTAATTCAGCTCCTAATTTGTTATAATATATATATATATATATATATATATATATATATATATATATATACAGTATAACAAAAAGTACCGATAAGAATACCGTTAAAGTACCGGACCGATAAGCAGTATCGATAAGAGTAGTAATACCGTTAAAACCTTAACGATACCCATCCCTAGTAATGACTGCTGACAATTTAGCTTTGACATCATAAGAATAAATTAGATCATGAAATATATTAAAATAGGAAACATTTATTTTAAAAAGCAATAGTATAATATATTTTTTGATTAAATAAATGCAGCCTGGATGAACAAAGTTTTTCAAAAACAAAGTACAGATCCCAAACTTTTGAATGATACTTAACTGTGCATTACATAATTCATTTTTTAACATTTCTATTTAGTCAACATGAAATGGTGAATAATAATATACATATTAATAAATTAGCATTAATCTAGATGAATACATTTTGTAAAAAAAAATCCCCTTTGTATTTCTTGACACCTGTTGCATTAACTAATGTATATAAATTGCACCTAATTATAGTGTTGCCAAGAAAGTAAAGTTGCATAACTGAATAATAGTAAAATAAGAATAAAGAGAATACAGAATAAATTGTGCCTTTTGTGTAATTGTAATGATGGTTATTGGCCTTAGGTCTTCATCAGTCCAACAATAGTGTATTTTAGATGCATGATGATAATCGTTTATTCTATGCGATGACTGGTAGCAACAGTTAAGCTGGTAGCAATCAGTGCCATTCTGCCTTATTTCCTTTGTTTGACAATATGGCACTGGCAGTATAGGCCAGCTTGAGAAAATGATGTAAAACCATGCAATATCATTTCCTACATTTTTTTTTTCTTCCTCCCCTGCCTGTGATGATCTGATGCAATGGTTCCATTTTGCTGTCTCTAGGGAGACTGAGTTCGTGCTCTGCCCATTACTCATTATCACTTTATAGCATGCTGCATTTCATGACTCTGGCATCACACTAGCTAGAGTCATTAGATTTGGTCTGAGGTAATGGCACTCCCAACCACTCGGATGCCTTATGAGCAATCATATACTCACTCACACATTATACATCAACAGTTTAGAGGAAATCACGTTACTTGGCAACAGTGAAAGGGTGAGTATTAAAAGGGAGGCGAAATAAGCATTGGGTGTTAATTTAGCTGTGAATCCATTGTACAGCCAGGATAAAGTTGCCTGCCATGTTAATTTATAGTTCTGAAGTTGAAAGAGCCTTTTTGCTTTAATTTGAATTTTTGCTTTATTTTATTACTGTCACTCATTTGATTTGCTTTTAAGAATGACAGGTTTTAATCATGCAGAATGCACTGCCCATATAATAACATATGTATAATATGTAATAACTTGATAAACAGTAGGCTAAAAACTTTTTTTTTTTAAATTCCTTTCACAGGTGACATTTGTAGAAGAGGTTGAGGAGTTCTATGCCAGCAGCGATGAGGACCGTCATGGACCCTGGGAGGAAATCGCCCGGGACCGCTGTCGTTTTCAGCGCCGTGTTCAGGAAGTTGAAGAGACCATCAGCTACTGCCTTTCTCCAACTTTCCGTCTGGACATTTTTCAAAGACTACACAGTACTAGTTAATTAAATTAAAAGCCTTGTTTATTGTTTGACAGCAAGTGTAAACAATGAATAAGAAATAATATATATCAATAGTTTAATTCAGGGCATCAGGAGGCCCTTCAATGTTCATAGGGCTCACAAGTCCCAAATCCAAGGAACTCCGTAGTTCCTGCCAGGGAAGGTCACTTCACTTGAGTCTGATGAATTGTTTTGTGTTGAGTGTCGTGTGGATTCTGGAAATATGCATTTTGTTTTGGTTTTCTTTGCCACAAGTCACGCTGTCCTTTTTAGCCCTTAATACAATAATTTCATTTTAAGGAGAAAAACAAAGAGGACCAACATGTCATGTCCTTTTAATTGCAGGATTCCCATTCATGCCTATTGGAGGATTGATTTAGTTTTTTTTTTAATATGATTTGGTTTAGTAATGCACGAACAGTACACAGAAGTCCACTAACTTTACCCCGTGAAGTAACATTAACATTCATCTTTCTCTTAGAACTGTATAAGTGTAAAAGTATTCTGGGGGGGAAATTAAGTGTTCGCTTTCCAATCCCTGTTGTTTTCAACTCGCAGGCCTTCTTATAAACCCCTCGTGTTGTAACCTCAAAGCCAAAGATAACATATTTCTGCTCTGCAAAGGATCATTAAGCCAGGCCTCAGTGTTTGATGCCACAGGGGTGCACCGGGTGAACGATTCCCCAGAGTAATCGCACTCATTACCCACATTAAACCTAGTGGTATTTTGCCGGAGCTGAGCAATGCTTATATCGGTGTCTGTTCCTTTGTTAGAGTGAAGATATACGAGCGTGGGCCTTAGTGCAATGTATTTGCATGATCCTAAATGGAAAGATGTTCTTTTCCCTATCACTATTTATTGGACACAACCATAGGTGGAAATCACTGTCGTGTAACGGGGTTTTTCTCTGTGCTTTGGACTGTGGCAGCTGTGACAAACATAGTAAAATCTTGACTATAAAGGTGAAATGCAGGGACAAAGTGCATGTTTTTGATTTGAACTATAATATGCTTGATGTTGAAGCATAAAGGTAATTTGTTAATCAGTATAATTAACATAAAAGCATTTTATTTTTGTAATACATTTTACCAGTTAAGCATCTGTAATGGGATTTGTGACAAAACAAACTAGTCCTAATTTAATTAAAATTCAATAAATAGCAATGCAGGAAAATTGACTGTGTACTTTTTAATTTTTTATAGAGTATATTTTATGTATTTACTTGCTCTAACCTCCTGAGACCTTGCGTGTCTCTGAGACTATACATGCCGCAGTTTTAAGTCTGGATGTTCTGTCCAGAGCACATTCAGGGCTTTTCAGAGATGTTTCACCATGACTACTCCCTCTCCTTGGTCTTCAAAAATGTCTGATATTAATTTAGTGGCACTCTTATGGAAATATGATAATATTTTGTAATTATCATTAAATATGTCTAATTTTTAAAGTGTCATAAATCAACATCTCAGGAAAATGTTATGGGGTTTCAACTCAAAATATGACTTTGTTACGAAACAGGGCGTTGATTTCATACATGTCCTCATATGAGGACACCGGGACTAAAATCATGTTTATTACGCATTTTGGGAGACAACAAATGAATAGGGAAATAAATTATATTTCAATATTCTATGAAATGTATATTATGAAAATCTTGTCAACTATTATTCCCACTATTAAACTTATTTTTTCATTACATGTTGCCCCAAAAACACAATATGCAAATTAGATTTAGTTTACAGATACATTGTATATAATGAGAAAACCCTTTTATATCCATTTTACAATTTTAAAAATTGAGTCCCGATGTCCTCTACCGAGGTTTTATGCTCTAAAAACAATGTAATGACATGAAAAAAAGCTAATTATTTCCTAAAACATTTTCCCGGGTCTCAGGAGGTTAAACTGTATCCATTGGCATGACCTATTTCAAAACAGTATAATATTATTATCAAGATATGAGGATATTATAGTGAGCGAGAGGGGGCATAACCTCTTTTCAAAGAGTAGATAACATATAACTTTGTACAACACTATATCCCACAATGCAATGTACTTAACCTTAATGCATGAAGAACTGGAAGTAACTGGGTGGCTTCTGGGACTCGAGTCCCGAATGTTTTGGGTTTGTTAATAGTTTTGTCAAAAATATAGTTTTTCAACACATATTATACAGAAATATTTAAAACGGTTCAATGCCGCGTTCCCGCAGGATCGATAAAACGATATCAGCTGCGCTTTCTCTCTCTCTCTCTCTCTCCTCTCCGACAGGCAGCGAGCTCACGTCACACACCGCAGTATAGCCACGCCTCCTGTCAATCACTCAGCGCGTCACTCGTCTCGTCTCAT
This sequence comes from Aspiorhynchus laticeps, assembly GCA_023376895.1. NCBI lineage: Eukaryota > Metazoa > Chordata > Actinopteri > Cypriniformes > Cyprinidae > Aspiorhynchus > Aspiorhynchus laticeps. The sequence goes on along the minus strand of CM041810.1, from coordinate 20,146,464 downwards.
TCACCTCGAGCATGTTTACCTAGCCAATTTGGCGGGTTACTTTTTGCAAATTATGTTCACTCATGTCTTGGGCAAGTTCATGCAAGCCAAATCTGCGCATGTTTAGCGCAAATAATGAACTCGTGAGACATCATGACATTATCGAGTATATGGCAAAAACCAAATAAAACAGCGATACTAAAGGTCAATATTTACATTTTGAACCTCTGCTTGTATTTTATCGGGCTATGTATTTTTCCTTGACTGTTTTAGTCACTGAATGTTTAGAGAGAAGGACAGGAAAGTATGCACCTACCTTGTTTAGAATAAATAAACATCAGGCTTAGAGATGAGAAAGAAATTATATTCACGTTTGATTATTTCTTAAACAGCCAGTAGAGGGCGCTGTCCGTGTTATGACATTATGGAGCGCAGTATAAAATTTGAATATGTACATAGAAAACACAGCGTGTCAATAGAGGGCGCTTTATACCTTTTTTTATTTTATTTTTTTAAAGCCAATGAGCGATGAAAGTGGTTTCTTAAAAACAAGATGTGACAAAGGACCACATTTATAGTAGACTATTTTTATACAAGCAGTTGTTGCTGTTTTTGATTGTTTATGAAACAATAAAATGTTATCTAAACTATTAATCACTGTACTTAAACACTAAATTCCTACTGGAATAAGACAAAAAAAAGTCGTAGACTACTTCAGAATCACACTTGCTTTAAGTGCTTTGGCCTCTCTGGCTTGCAAGAAGCAACATAGGCCTACAATGTATGGTAATTGCAGTAATCTTCTGTATTGGTAGAGGAACAGCTATCTGATGTGTGTTTATAGGCACGACTCTGCAGTGTGTCTGCTACAGTTGTGAGTTTGTGGAATGTGAGGTATTAGACTAGATTAAAGCCAGCTGCATATTCAGCAGCTGAAATATGAGCACCATCACCTGCCACTGACTCTTAGCACATTGTGCTCAAGAAACATTTCTTGTAGATGTAAGAAGATAGATAGATGAATAGATAGATCTATGTTCACCCAGGCTGAAGAACTGTTTCTATTTTAAAATGTAATCTATTCCTGTGATGTCAAAGCAAAATTTTCAGCAGCTATACTTCCGTTTTTAGTGTCACATGATCCTTCAGAAATCCTTTTAATATGCTGATTTCGTGCTTACGAAACATTTCTTATTATTTATGCCGTTGCGCTGCTCACTTTTGTTTGAATATTTTATTTTTAAATTTTTTGTAAAATAAATAAAATGTTTCTAACTTGTTAATTTATCACTACAAAATTAAAAAAACTACTGAAGGCAAAAAAAAAAAAAAAAAAAAAAAAATATATATATATATATATATATATATATATATATACACTCCTCCAATGTATATACATATGTATGTACAGTATATACAGGTGCATCTCAATAAATTAGAATGTCGTGGAAAAGTTCATTTATTTCAGTAATTCAACTCAAATTGTGAAACTCGTGTATTAAATAAATTCAATGCACACAGACTGAAGTAGTTTAAGTCTTTGGTTCTTTTAATTGTGATGATTTAGGCTCACATTTAACAAAAACCCACCAATTCACTATCTCAACAAATTAGAATACTTCATAAGACCAATAAAAAAAACATTTTTAGTGAATTGTTGTCCTTCTGGAAAGTATATTCATTTACTATATATGTACTCAATACTTGGTAGGGGCTCCTTTTGCTTTAATTACTGCTTTAATTCGGCGTGGCATGGAGGTGATCAGTTTGTGGCACTGCTGAGGTGGTATGGAAGCCCAGGTTTCTTTGATAGCGGCCTTCAGCTCATCTTCAGCTGTTGGGTCTGGTGTCTCTCATCTTCCTCTTGACATATGGGGTTCAGGTCAGGCGAGTTTGCTGGCCAATCAAGCACAGTAACACCATGGTCATTGAACCAGCTTCTGGTACCTTTGGCAGTGTGGGCAGGTGCCAAGTCCTGATGGAAAATGAAATCAGCATCTCCATAAAGCTTGTCAGCAGAAGGAAGCATGAAGTGCTCTAAAATTTCCTGGTAGATGGCTGCGTTGACTGTGGACTTCAGAAAACACAGTGGACCAACACCAGCAGATGACATGGCAGCCCAAATCATCACTGACTGTGGAAACTTCACACTGGACTTCAAGCAACATGGATTCTGTGCCTCTCCACTCTTCCTCCAGACTCTGGGACCTTGTTTCCAAATGAAATGCAAACTTTACTTTCATCTGAAAAGAGAACTTTGGACCACGGAGTTATTTTTCTCCACAGCCCAGGTAAGATGCCTCTGATGTTGTCTCTGGTTCAGAAGTGGCTTGGTAGCCCTTTTCCTGAAGACGTCTGAGCGTGGTGACTCTTGATGCACTGACTCCAGCTTCAGTTCACTCCTTGTGAAGCTCTCACAAGTGTTTGAATCAGCTTTGCTTGACAGTATTCTCAAGATTGCAGTCATCCCTGTTGCTTGTGCACCTTTTCCTACCCAAATTCTTCCTTCCAGTCAACTTTGCATTTAATATGCTTTGATACAGCACTCTGTAAACAGCCACACCTTTCAGTAATGACCCTCTGTGACTTACCCTCTTTGTGGAGGGCGTCAATGTTCGTCTTCTGGATCATTGCCAAGTCAGCAGTCTTCTCCATTATTGTGGTTTCAAAGAACAAGAGATACCCAGAATTTATACTGTATGGATGGTCATTTATTGAAACTCAAATGTAAATATTCTAATATTTTGAGATACTGATTTTTGACTTTCATGAGCTGTAAGCTCTAATCATCAAAATCAAAACAAAAAAAAACGTTTTAAATGTTTTACTTTACATGTAATGAATCTGAAATATATGAAAGTTTCACTTTTTGAAATAACTTACAAGAAAAAATGAACTTTTTCACGACATTCTAATTTATTGAGATGCACCTGTATGTGTCTGTGTGCGTGCATGTAGCTCAGTTTATAAAGGGTTAATCTATGGCTCTAACGCCTGTTTCACACATGCTCCATTTGCAGTGCGTATGCGGTCCGTGTAAGGTAAACTCATATTACGATTATTACATGTAAACACCACATTTACGTGGTGAAAGTGAAACTTTAATGATGCATAGTGCTTAAAGCCACGTTAGAATTAAATGCTTACGGCCACATGAAGCTAGAAGGTCAAGTCAAGTCAAGTCAAGTCTGCTTTATTGTCAATTCTGCCACATGTACAGCACATACATACAGAGAATTGAAATTGCGTAACTCTCAGACCCTTGGTGCATACAGTTAACATTAAACACTGACAGTAGTCGTACAAATACAGATAAATACAGTTTAAACATATGTACATACAAACTATACAGATATACAAATGAGGACATTGTAGAAAAAAAAAGAAAAAAAAGAGATCGATAAAGTGGCATAAGGCACATGGCAGATAGAGTGCAAACCAGTTAAATAAACAAAACTGCAGATATAAAGTGTAGTGCAAAAGAGCTTATCAGTCTGTTAACGTGATAAGAGCTCAGAGAACAGTCTTTAATCAGACTGTCAGAAAGAGGTAGTTTGCAGTCAATGCTGGATGAGGTAGTGATCAGTCCAATGCTGCACAAAGTGACTGGTGCGGGTCACAGTTTGTAAGTGGGGGGGTGGAAGGTCCTGGGGATGCAACACGACTTGTTTGTAATGCTTTTATACTGCTTGTTTATGGTCAGTTTTTGCAATAAATACCTGTGACTGCACTTATCTTTGCCTGTTACGTGTTTTATATTGTTCAGAGGTGGGTAGGTTTAGGGTAGGGGTGGGTTAGGTGCTCCAGTGAAAGTATAAATTTATATACAAATATAACTGCATCAGAGTCACTCTCTTTACGTGGTCCACACACGTCATTTGAGGCAGCGCTGGTGTTGAACCAGTGGATCCGTGCGTGGACCACGGCTGATGCCTGTCACTGACTTACATTGGTATCACTTCTGTGAGCCCATCATGGAATTCTCGGCGATTCCGTGATGCCACCACAGATTCGGAGTTAAGGGTCCGTGGTCATTACACGGAATTCTGTGAGACCAGGTTGGATTAAATGCACTAGAATTTTATTGAATTGTATGTGGAGACACGTTTTTAATTAAAATATTCATATTAATCAAGGATTTGACTTTTAACATTTACATTTACATTTAATCATTTAGCAGACGCTTTTATCCAAAGCGACGTACAAATGAGGAGAACAATAGAAGCAATCAGCCCATCGAGAGAGCAACAGTATACAAGTGCCATGACAAGTCTCAGTTAGTCTAGCACAGTACACGTAGCTAGGATTTTTTTTTTTTTTATTAAATAGAATAGGTAAGTGTTAGTATTAGTTAGTCAGGTGCTGGCGAAAAAGATGTGTCTTTAGATGTTTTTTGAAAATGGCTAAAGACTCAGCTGTTCGAATTGAGATCGGGAGGTCATTCCACCAGCTGGGCACAGTCCAGGAAAAGGTCCGTGAGAGTGATTTGGACCTCTTTGGGATGGCACCACAAGACGTCGTTCACTTGCAGAACGCAAGCTTCTGGAGGGCGCATAAGTTTGAACTAGCAAGTTTAGGTATATTGGTGCAGTGCCAGTTGTGGTCTTGTAGGCAAACATCAGTACCTTGAATTTGATGCGAGCGGCTATTGGTAGCCAGTGAAACCTGATGAAGAGAGGGGTAACGTGAGCTTTTTTCGGCTCATTAAAGACCACTCTGGCTGCCGCATTCTGGATCAGTTGCAAAGGCTTAATAGTACATGTGGGAAGGTCCGCCAACAGAGCATTACAATAGTCCAGTCTGGAGAGAACAAGAGCTTGGACAAGGAGTTGTGCGGCTTGCTCTGACAGGAATGGCCTAATCTTCCTAATGTTGTATAAGGCAAATCTGCAGGACCGGGCCATTGTAGCAATATGGTCTGTGAAGCTTAACTGATCATCGATCACAACTCCAAGGTTCCTGGCTGTCCTGGAAGGAGTTATGGTTGATGAACCCAGCTGTATAGAGAAGTTGTGGTGAAGTGATGGGTTGGCTGAGACCACGAGCAGTTCTGTCTTAGCAAGATTGAGCTGAAGGTGATGGTCCATCATCCAGCTAGAAATGTCACTCAGACAGGCTGCAATGCGAGCAGTTACCGTCGGATCATCTGGTTGGAATGAGAAGTAGAGTTGAGTGTCATCAGCATAGCAGTGGTAGGAAAAGCCATGCTTCTGAATGACCGATCCTAATGACGACATGTAGATGGAGAAGAGAAGTGGTCCAAGCACTGAGCCTTGAGGAACTCCAGTAGCAAGAAGTTGTGACTTTGAAACCTCACCCCTCCAAGACACCCTGAAGGACCGATCTGAGAGGCAAGACTCGAACCACAGGAGGGCGGTTCCTGAGATGCCCATCTTTCTGAGGATGGACATGAGGATCTGGTGGTTAACTGTGTAAATGTCAGCAGACAGATCCAGCAAGATGAGTACAGAGGATTTGGAAGCTGCTCTTGCCAGTCTCAGGGCCTCTGTAACCGAGAGTAGGGAAGTCTCAGTTGAGTGGTCACTTCTGAAGCCAGATTGGTTTTAATGCACCTTATTTCGAAATGTACAGAAAAACGTGCTTTCATATGTCCTTCAGTTAAGATTATTTCATTTATTCACTATACTATTTATTACTAGTCTCATTTCAGTTTTAGTTTGGCTCTAGTTTTGTATTTATTCCAGTTTATATGAAACAGTTTATGTAGCGTGGATTAAAATTCATACACAGAGTAAATACTTTTCACTGAACATGTTAAAAATCAGTTTGAGAAAGTTGTCGGAACCGCAGTGGTGGTGACGTTAAAGGCGAGCGACCGTGGTGCTGTAGTTCGTTTATAGCCTAAGTTTATAGTTATAGCCTACTTTTTAGTTCTGGCGCTTTTATTTAGGCTTCAAAATTCGTCAAAGTTATGTTATTTTGTGAAGATTATCTTGATGGACAAAACGTGTAAGTTTCATGAACTATGATTGAACACAGAGCTTATTTTTTTGCAATAATCCAAAAGCCTATGGAAAAATCCTATAGAGAATGAGAATTACGTCACATTCTTTTCACTCCGCGTTGCATTTCGGGAAGGTGCCGCCATATTAGCAGGATATGCTGTCCGTTTCCATGGTTACTTCTCATTCTTAATAAGGATAACTGCTTATCTTTTGTTCTGTTTTTGCCTTTAAGTTAAACAATTATTCATTCTTCATTGTATCGTTTGCAGAGAAGAGAAGCTAATTTATCGCAGTGCATGATAATTAGATTTTTTTTTCTCTTAGTTTCTGTATAATTTCATTAACAATGTTGATCTGATTACCGTGAAAACAGTGTCATCCGCTGGAAGCTCGCTGCTGCTTCAGCCGTCATATTAAATTATCCAAATAAAAGTGTGTTCAACAAGCTGACAAAGTATAATTGTTGTAATTATAAATATAATTTTTTCCATGGCCATTGAGGAGAATCAGAGATTGTGGGTCACATTTATGTCAACAAATGACAAGCAAAATCAAATCCCTAGGAGCTTTTGAACAGTTTTGTAGCATTTTAAAATGCTGGTTTAATGTACTAAGACTGTGATGCTAAAAGACATGCAGGTGAGCCAGAATATTAACGTGACATGTTTAAACAAAGCATTTTCCTCCCTTTAGAAACCCGTAAAGCAGAAAGCGCTTATGGATTAAGACAGTGATATTTAATGTTCATATTTTGGGCTCATCTGTTTTTCTGCACATATTATGATTTATTAGAAAGGTGTGTACAGAATGTGGTCTTCTATTATCACTGTCTCTGTGCATTAAGCGTGTTCTTATGAGAGGAAAATGCTTAATGTAAACTCGTTGCGTTCACATTTTGAGCTGCGTACCTGCACATAGTATGCTTTACAATTGTGTCTTTATCACGGTCTTGGTACATCACCCACTTTAAGCATTTTAGAAAGTCCCCTGTTCAAGTTCTGCTAATTCACAAGTCTAGTGAGAGTCATACTAGCAAAGAAGGTAACGTTAATTATTAAACCAACTAAATCAAATCTTTCAAAAACACACACAGAAATGTGATTCTTTTATTGAGTGAGAGGTTTAATCAGTGACTAACAGCTTTACTATTCGGCGTCTTCTCCGACCTGCCTCCTTCGGTGTTTTTACACAGAAAAAAGGTGAAAAAACATACTGTTTTATCCAGTTTTCTCGCAGAACGATGACATGAGTTATTATTGCAATTCTCGATGCAGCATGAATGACATATAATGATGAAATTTTTCATAATCACGAAACAAATCATATACTGCCCTAAACTCAATAGCGGAAAGGCAGCGCTATCCTGCAAATATGGCGGATAAACAAAGCAGTTTCCCAGAACTCTACACGGCGTTACGTCACATTCTCGTTCTCGTCGAGGGAACCAGTTTCATGCTAACAGCCGATCCGCCTACAAAGTGACGTCATCGTTCCCCCACTCTATTTGTGCGTTCCGTATGCGGTGCAGAAGCAGCACGGACTCATTGTGCTTTCACACAGGACGCGTTTGCAGTCCGGTCCTGATCCGCGGCTGTTTACCACAGACACAACATTTATCCATTATTTTGATTTCAAATCCTAACGTTGTTAGCATATACTGAAAGTGCTTTTTCAGCATTGTAGTGATCCTCTTTTATCACAGTACAGTTACACAATCTTTCATAGACATATTCACGTTTAAACTCAATTAATATAAACAACGTATTCAATGCATTTGGCTTCTAGATTTGTATATTAAGTTGCTCAAGCAAGTGGAAACATTTAAACACAGCATGTGTCTATGCCAGAAGGGGGCGGATTTACTGTGGCTTCCCCGGTAACCACAGTAAACAAAGCAGCGCAGCACCTGACTTTGAAACTGGCAGTGCTCATATTTAATCAATTAAACCATAGCCCTTTGAAGTGTAAGCTATATCTCAAATTACATGGAAAGGTTTTTTTTTTTTTTTTTTACCTAGTCTTCTCCTCCCATTTCTACCAGTGAACCGTTTCTGTCACTGCAACTTCCCGAACAGGCGAACACACACACACACACACACACACACACACCAGTCGCGTAGCTACATCTGTAGCCCACCCAATGAGAAGTTGGTAATTTTCCAAATGGATGTAATTTATTAAACGATACTAATAAACGTCTTATTTCACTGTAACTTTATATATTTATAAAAAAATATTAAACGCTTGTTTTTATCAAAGTCAAAAAAAGTCAAAGTCGGCTTTATTGTCAATTCTGCCACATGTACCATACATACATACATACAGAGAATTGAAATTGCGTTACTCTCAGACCCCTGGTGCATACAGATAACACTAAACACTAACAGTAGAATGCAAAATACAGATAAGTACAATTCAAATATATATATATATATATACAGTATATATATATATATACATATATACACACACATACACACATACATACACAAAAATAGAACTATTACAAATATACAAATAAGGACATGTAGGAAAAAAATAAAACATTAAATAAAGAAAATAAAAATAATAATATAAAAAAAATGGATAAAGTGGCATAAGGCACATGGCAGATAGTGCAAATCAGTGAAATAAACAAACAAACAAACAGTGCAGAATATAAATGGTGTAGTGCAAAGAGCTTATCAAGACTATTTAAAGTGACAGGAGCAGTCTTTTTTATTCAGACTGTCAGAAGAGGTAGTTGAATGAATGAGGTCAGTCCAATGCTGTACAAGTGACCGGTGCTTGTCTCAGTGTGTGTCTGTGTGTGAGTGTGTGTGAGTGTGGGTAGTGTGGGTGGTGGTGGTGGGGTGGGGGTCCGAGTTCAGTGATTCGTGGGGTAAGAGAGGGGAGGGGGGGGCAAGGACGGGAGGGAGTTCAGCTTCCTGACAGCCTGGTGGATGAAGCTGTCTTTCAGTCTGTCGGTCCTGGCTTGGAGACTCCTCAGTCTCCTCCCTGATGGTAGCAGACTGAAGAAGTTGTGTCGGGTGGGTGGGATCACCTGCAATGCTGAGGGCTTTGCGGGTGAGATTTAATTTCTCACCATTCTTAAATGGTGTAATTGACCATAATTTATGGTCAATTACAGGTCGTTTCTTAGTTTTCCCTCTTCCTATAGGTGCATCATGCTTGTCAAAATGATGATTCGTCCGTTTCTGTTAGTCCCACCCACAACGTTATGTTTACGACGTAAGGATATAATAGTAAAATGCGCGCGTTTGTGAAGTAAAATTTGAAAATAGCCGAGTTAAGCAAACATAAATCAGATCAATTCTTTAAAAAGTCAAAGTCTTAGCAATAAATCCGGACCGTCTACAAATGAAACCCAACAGACCACCTGCGGGTGATGGATTTATCGATCGGAATCTTCTGAACCAAGCGTGTTTGAAGCATCATATTAGCATAGGTACAGTGTTTGATCCGCTAAAAGATGCGTCCTTCGTAGAAAGAAACACAAACATTGTGCTCGATCCTGGTCGTCACAACAAACTGCATAATTTGCAGCTGCGCACATTTCTGCGGTCCTCGATTATGAAATCATCTGCGAAGCCCCGTTGTTTTACACTGAGGTAATGCTTTTTAATAAGCTTCCTTTAGTTAATGTTAGTTAATGCATTAACTAACATTAGAAATACATTTGTTTCCGTGTTTATTCATCATTTATTCATTTATTTATTTGCCTGAGCTTGGTTAACCAGCTCAGGCAAATGTTAACAGATACAACTTTTAATTTTAATAATGTCCTAAATTTCGAAAAGAACATTAACATAACAAATTACTAATGTTAATGCATGCTTTAGAAGTACTGTGTAATGAACCTTGGTGCTGTATTTTTTTGTTGGCAATTTGACATGCAGTTTTCATATGCTACACACCTGGCCCACCCAGTTTAACATTTCTGGCTACGCTAGTGACACACACACACACAAACGAAATCGTATGCCTGATGAAAAAATATATTTAAAACACGTTCATATTTTAGAAAATGTAGTTAATATTTGCATCATTAATGATTTATCTTTTCCACCCGCAAATAATCAGAATGCATTTTTTTATTACCCGACCCAAGGATTATCCACAGCTCCCGCACCGCCATCCGCGCATCACTACTGCGCAGATATCAACAGCATCACTGGGTTGTAAAGTTGCCAAGTTGAGGGGACAAATGGGTTGAAATTTGTATGTATCGATAGGCCTGTCACTACTCGATCCGTACCGGAAACACGATTTGTACTGCGCATGTGCGGAAATGCGTCTACTTCCTGTCTGTATGACGAAGCAATTTCATTAAGAAAATATTGGACATTTCTTTGCAGTTGAGTGGATTTGATGTAATAATATACTTCAGTGATCATGGATTTGACAAAGATAAAGCATATTTCATACAATTGTTAATTTTAATGGGGAAGTTTCATACTCATAAAATGAAGTGGTCAGGCTCCGAACCAAACTTTTCTCATTTTATAAATGATTTCAAGCTGTATTGTTATTTATTTTATTTTTTGTCTATTATATTTTGTTACTGTCCTCTGGCACTGTTTCATTATATTAATGTTGTTCATCTTTTTCTATTTTTCTTTTACATTTGAATGTTTCTCGTTGTATTGTTCTGATGTATGGCAGCATAAAATTAAATGAAAGAAAAAACATTTTACGCCAATTTCAGGTAGTTATAATAACACTGTTGTTATAATATTAATAATTATGTAATGCTTTCATGTGTTGTTGACACACACTACCTGACTACCTGATCTGTACCGAAAATAGTAATTTACGTGATGATTGTAGCCTGTGAGAGACCGTGTGCGTCTACGGCTGATTATGGATTGATCGTCAACTGAGTCTTCCTCGGTCAGAAGGAATAGGCAAATCCAATGGTGCAGGTTTGAGAATTTATTAAGGAGAAGTCAGGTACATGAAGATGTTGATGGTTTACAGGTAACAAATAGGTGTGTGTGTGTGCGTGTGTGTGTGTGTGTGTGTGTGGTTATCTGAAACAGGAAATACAATAAAATGTATATTAATAAACATGTAGGCTATGGTTACATACAGATGCATATAAAATCACCCGCAGTACAACCCAAAATCCACTAGTGGGAGCTCTAACACTGTAAATGAACTTGCATAAATGCCATACATCTCCAAATAGTGAAAAAGGTGCCAAAAACGGGCAAACTATAAAGTAAATATAATTTTTGCAGTTATTTGCAAGGCAATAACTAAAATATATACAGTAGATGGCTACTTTAGAAGCGCATGTAGATCGCTGTAGCGGGCCGCAACAGTATAACAGTAGGGAATAACACGAGTATAACAACATCGCCACCCGAGCTAATAACTCTACAATAAACGCGTCAATTATGCAAAAAACATACTTACATCTTAAGGACGCACACAGCACTCATACACACAAGATTAGCACAAACTTAACAAAGGATGGCAATCTTCTGCACCATGAATGATGCTCTCATAGCACGGGATCACACCAAAGTGAAAGCGCCTAGCGTAACCGCTATCGATCAAAAAACTACAAACGAACACATGCATTATGGGTAACGTAGTCTATGTCAGGGCACGGACTTTTAACAGCCGCCCCTGTATTTGCCTGGCAAATACACTCATTCAAAGTCAACTAGTATGAAGAAGTGCCGCTTAAATCCTCAGGCATTTCAGGGAGCTTCACCAGTTTGGTTACTGGGCGAATGTAGATACTGTCCTTAACCTTCACCTCAGCAGTTCTAACAACACCATCTGTCCCTGGGAAAACCTTGGTGATGGTCCCAACAGGCCAAAGTCCTCTGGGAAGGTTGGAGTCAATGATCATCACAATTTGTCCCACAGTAGCATTATCAGTGGATTTCCTCCATTTATGTCTTAGCTGAAACCCTGGGAGGTAGTTCTGGACAAAGCGTTTCCAGAAATGATCACTGATCACCTGACTGTGTTTCCATCTTCTGTTGGAAAGGGCATCATGAGGGCCGTATACTGCCTGGGGTAATGCAGCGTCGCGCCGCCCCATTAGCAACAGGTTTGGCGTGATGGGGTCCGGGTCAGCTACATCAGCGGAGGCATATCCAAGTGGTTTAGAATTAAGGAGCCCTTCAACTTCTATGAGAGCTGTTAGGAGCACTTCCTCTGCCACAACTTGGTCTTTCAGGATGCCTTGCAGAGCTGACTTAACAGATCGGATTTCCCTCTCCCAGGTCCCCCCGAAATGAGGAGAGTATGGTGGGTTGAAGTGGAAGTTGATAGTCTGCTTAGCCAGTTGCTGCTGCAACTTTGGTGCCATGCTCTCAAAGGTGCTCTGTAGTTCTTTATGGCCGCCCCTGAAATTGGTGCCCCGGTCTGACCACAGCTCGTACGGCTTCCCCCGGCGTGCAATAAACCTGCGTAATGACATTAAGAAAGAGTCAGTATCAAGGCTAGGGATGAGATCTAAGTGGACGCATCTTGTGGTGAGGCATTTATAGATAATTCCCCAGCGTTTCTCTCTCCTACGCCCAATCTTAATCAGGTATGGTCCGAAACAGTCTACGCCTGTAGACCAGAAGGGCGGTTTGTAGAGTCTCAGCCGAGATGAGGGAAGGTCAGCCATCTTTGGTGTGGAGGGTGAGGCACGCCATCTCCTGCAATCCACACACCGGTACTGATGTTTCTTAATGGCCTGGCGACCTCTGAGAATCCAGTAGGTGCGGCGTAACTCTGCATAGAGTCTCTCTGCACCAGGGTGAAACAGCTGAACATCATAGTGTTTTATGATGAGCTGAGTCAGAGGGTGATCAGGTGATAATACAACTGGGTGGATGCTGTCAGGGTCTACATCTGTAGCTTGACGCAGGCGGCCTCCCACTCTGACTAGTCCACTGAGGCTGTCATACTCAGGGGAGAGGGCACTGAGACGACTGCTCGGGCGAACAGGGTTACCTGTTTGTAAGGCTTGGACCTCCTCTAGGAAGCTGTCCTTCTGCGCAGATTGAAGCAGCTGGGTCTCTGCCTCCAGGCGCTCAAAGGCAGTGTAGGAGGTGGTAGCCGCCCCCTGCAGGGATTGGTGAGTAGCCAGAATCAAATCATCTAAAGATGTGTACTGAGCTGGATCTGGCAGACTTGGTGATACATTTGTAAGGCCACAGAAGGCGGTCTTTCTGAGTTCTTCACTGCCACATTCTGGGAAATCTGTCGGGGGCTTCGGCCAGGTGTCAGGAGTCTGTGTGAGAAAGTGGGGGCCCTGTGACCATCGGCTGGAGATCGTGAGCTCTGACAGTAGTTTCCCTCTTGTGATGTCATCGGCTGGATTATCATCAGAGTTCACATACCCCCACTGTTCCGGAGAGGTCAGCTCCTGTATCTCACAGATTCGAGTCCCCACAAAAACTTTGTATCTGCAGGAGCTGGACTGGATCCACTGAAGCACTGTAGTGGAATCTGTCCACAGGTGAACTGAGTGAAGGGTTAGTGAAAGCTCAGTTTGAAGTACCTTGGCCAGTTGGGCTCCAGTGAGCGCAGCACACAGCTCCAGTCGGGGTATCGACACCTGCTTGCGGGGCGCTACTCTAGAGCATGCCATGATGAAGGAGGTGGAGATGTGAGCCTGCTGATCTATGACTCTGAGATAGGCCACAGCTCCATACGCCTTCTCTGAGGCGTCACAGAAGATGTGAGCCTCATATGTTGCACTGTTACTGTTGTGAGGAGGAGCGTAACATCGGGGGATGGTGATATACTGGAGATAGGATAATTCCTTTTCCCATTCGAGCCAGGACTGAAGCAAGTTTCCTTCTATGGGCTCGTCCCATCCTCTCTCTGTGTTCCACAGGGCCTGCACAATGAGCTTTGCTCTTGTAGTGTAGGGGCAGATATAACCCAATGGGTCATACTGACTGGCCAGTACTTTGTAAACATTGCGCAGCGTCACAGTTGTGTAGGTTACAGGGCGGTGCTTGTATCCCAGGACGTCAGTAGTGCAGTGCCAGCTGAGACCCAGTGTTGACTCCTGAGGATCAAGACCTTTAAGGTTTAGCCACCGTTCACAACTATCTGACCTGGCAGTACCTGGCAGATGAGCGACCACCTCAGGGATGTTGCTAGCCCACTGTCGTATTTCAAATCCACCTTGGATAAGCAGCTCTCTCATTCTGTCAATGAGCAACTTGGCCTCTTGTGGGTCAAAAAGGGACTGCAGGCAGTTGTCCACGTAGAATGCTGTGTGGACAGAGTCGTAGATGTCTTTATAGGTGTCTCTGTGCTCCTTTACGTGGCTCTGAAGGGCAAAGGTAGCACAGCAGGGGCTACACGTTGTCCCAAAAGGCAGTACTCTCCATTCATATACATCTGGGGGCCTCTCTGTTTCACAGTTTCTCCATAAGAACAGTAGCAGGGGGCAGTCTTCAGGGAGCAGGCGGACCTGGTGAAACATGGCCTTTATATCTCCGCTCACTGCAACAGGATACTGGCGGAAACGCAGGAGTACACCCAGCAGTGTAGGCCCCAGGGGAGGTCCTGGTAGGAGGTAGTGGTTAAGAACGGTCCCCTGGAACTCAAAGGAACAGTTAAAGACCACCCGAGCTTTGTTGTTGTGATGTACAATGTGGTGTGGTACATACCAAGATTCAGCAGAGCTATGAATCTCTTCGGGAGTCAGCTTTACAACATAACCAGAATCCATCAACCTCTTGATCTCCTGGTTGTATGTGAGTGCCAGGTCAGGATTCTTAGCCAGCTTACGCTCAGTGGACCTCAGAAGGCCTTTAACTACTTCAGAGGAGACATGCATCTGTGGGAAGTCCTTCTTCCTGAGCAGGGGGGGTGGCATATCGCTCTACACCATCCACAGGTACTCTGATGGTCTTGGCCTCTAACCTGGCTATGGCCTCTCTGTCCTCTTTTGAACGAGTAACCTCTTTCACAGGTCTATGGAGGGGAGCATCTAGTTGCCACAGACGCTGTACATCCTGTTGAAGGGCAATGGCAGGAGAAAGGCATGATATGTTGAGGCAGTGCGCCTCCCCTTGCTGTGTGGGCATACTGCAGCTCGGACCCTGGATAGCCCACCCGAGCTTGGTGCAGACGGCGACAGGTCCTTGGGCTGAGCCTCGCAGGATAGAACGGATAGGAGTTATGAGGTGAGCATTGTCAGAGCCGATTAACACAAGTGGCTGTATCTGATTGAATCCTTCAAGCTGCACTCGCTGTAGGTGATGATACTTCTCCTTTAAGAGCTCCACTGGGCATGACTGTTCAGCTAGGCTGAGCTGTTGGGCGGTAAAGGCACGAGTTATGTTGTAACGTATTTTCGGCTTGGTCTTTGGGGACACCTGGAAAGAGACATAACCTCCTGTAATATGAATCACATCTTGACGAATAGTACGCAGAGACAGAGTTTCCTCCTCCTGCATTAAGCCTAACGACTTGACAGCAGCAGGGAGTATAATGGTTTTTTCTGAGCCATCATCAAGAAGAGCATATGTGTCCAGAGATTTCCTTTGATGGTGTAACTGAATGGGCACAACCTTAAGCATTACACGGCCAGAGTGACTGATAGGAGCCAAAAACACTCGGTTGGTGCTCACTGTTAGGATATTTGGGTCCCTCCTCTTCGCTTCAGCCAGGTCATGAAGCACTAATAAGTGCTGTTCTCCACAGGTGCTGCACATCTTCTTAAGAGTGCACTGCTCAGGGGTATGTTTACGGCCACAGCGCCAGCATTTGGATTTTTCCTTTATCCAAGAAGCTACAGCTTTGAGGTCTAGCTTCTTAAAATCTACACAGCCACTGAGGTAGTGCTCTGTCCCTTCACAATATGGGCAGTATGGCTTAAACTGCTTCTTCTTATAAGAGGAAGAATGATTAGTAATGTGTGCCTTAGTGTCCATCTTTGGCTGTGTTTGAGCGGGATCTGAGCCATAATAGATTGATGTAGACTTATTCTGTGCCCTGGACCCTGCAGAGGCTCTGGGATTGCCCCTCTCTGGTCGTGGTCTGTCTGAGGGCTGTGGCTGAATGGCTTGCCGGATAGCTGTAGAACTTGGGACTTGCGCTCGAGCCACTCGGAGAAGTCGTACATATTGTAGGTGCAACTGCTGCCAGTGCGTATGATACCACGTGTGATGCAGTACTCGATAAAACTGTCTCTGTAGTTAGGCGGAAGCTTAGTGAGTAACCTGTCTACGTGTGAACCACACTGGAGCTCACTGGCTGCTACATTGTCCATAGTACTGAGGAGGCCCACTAGGCTGGACACCGCCAGGGAGAAATCTTCAAAGGCTTGAGGATCACCTGCCTTAATAGGAGAGCAGTTAAGTATAGCACTCAGTTCACTCTGGACTAATTGCCTGGGTTGCCCATATCTCTGTTCCAAAGCTCTCATTGCACTAGTGTAGGGAGTGCGGTCATGAATATAACGTCTGGCCACTTGTAACGCACATGGATGCTCTAACTGATCTATCAGGATGTGATATTTATACTCCTCTGTGAGATGAGCATGTGGCCCAAGCAGACTGTCCAGTCCTTTCTTCAGTAATGCAAAGTCACTCTCTCTGCCAGATTTGAATGTCACCAGTCTAGGCTTCGGGATGCCATATGAAGATGCTAAGATCATCTCCATCAGGTTTGGCTGGATAACTTCTGCTACAGGAAGTACTGGGCCTGCAGCAGGCCGTGAGGGGTAGACAGAGACTGGTGGATAGGCAGCAGAGTAGGAACTGGCAAAATCAGGAGGTGGAGCTGCATAAAGCTGGCTATAAGTCTGTGGCGCTGATACTGCAGAGAAGTCGTGGGATTGTGCAGAGTGTACCTGTGTGGAGCTGCCCGGAGGCTGCGGGTGTTGATACCTCTGACTGTATAGGGGCTCAGTCTGACGTGGTTCAAGCCTCCCAAACTGTACTGATTGTGCTACTTGACTGACTGGTTGTAGAGCAGGCTGAATGACATGACTCATTCTAGGGGGTGGAGCAGGTAGCGGTGCTGGCTGAATGCCTGGATGGGCCACAGGGATTCTCAGCTGGGGAGCAGGCTGTGATTCGGGCCAAGGTACAGACTGACCTGCGGGCTGAAATGCAGTATTCACCCTGGGCTGCAGTATAGGCTGTGTCACTGGCGGTTGCTGGAGCACAGGTTGAGGTACTAGAATTGCACCTGGCTGCTGTGCAGATTGAACTACAGGGTTCGATGGCAGCAGCGCTGGCTGAATATTTGAAGTAGGCTGAATAATAGGGCTTAAAGGTAGGGGAGCTGGCCTTGATGCTGAATGGAGAACGGGGCTTACTGGCAGTAGTGAAGATGCGATAGGTTCTACTGGCCTTAACAGGTTCACAGGCGTTCTGGCGTCCTGCCTCACTGCTGGTGCCAGGCCGAGTAGCTGATCAGTAGTATGGATGCTGCTCATGCCCACACTGCTATGCTGTGGTGTTTGAAGTAGAGCAGGAAGCGAAGCGGCTCTCTCTTGCTGTTGAGCATCACTCTGAGTAGGGAGAGGACTGCATGACTTGCATGCTCGCTCCAGTTGTTCCACACGCTTAGTTAATGCACTACTGGTCTCCTTCATAGTGATTTGCATCTCATTCATTGTTTTCAGTACACTGCCCCAAGCTACCTCCATTCTCTTCCATTTTTTCATCTCTTTCTTCTTCTCCTTATCAGATTCCTCTGAACTGCTGCTGCTTGAAGACTCTGTCTCCTCTGGGTCAGGTAGGTCGTGCTCATACTCCATCAGATGTCCCGGAAGCTTTCTGCTCCTTCTTGGACGGGAACTATGCTTTGGACTCTTTTCCTGAGGGACTTCATCTTGTGATGTTGCCATCTTGTTGACTCAGCCAATAACCTTCCGGCTCGAAGGACCATTTGTGAGAGACCGTGTGCGTCTACGGCTGATTATGGATTGATCGTCAACTGAGTCTTCCTCGGTCAGAAGGAATAGGCAAATCCAATGGTGCAGGTTTGAGAATTTATTAAGGAGAAGTCAGGTACATGGAGATGTTGATGGTTTACAGGTAACAAATCGGTGTGTGTGTGTGCGTGTGTGTGTGTGTGTGTGTGTGGTTATCTGAAACAGGAAATACAATAAAATGTATATTAATAAACATGTAGGCTATGGTTACATACAGATGCATATAAAATCACCCGCAGTACAACCCAAAATCCACTAGTGGGAGCTCTAACACTGTAAATGAACTTGCATAAATGCCATACATCTCCAAATAGTGAAAAAGGTGCCAAAAACGGGCAAACTATAAAGTAAATATAATTTTTGCAGTTATTTGCAAGGCAATAACTAAAATATATACAGTAGATGGCTACTTTAGAAGCGCATGTAGATCGCTGTAGCGGGCCGCAACAGTATAACAGTAGGGAATAACACGAGTATAACAACATCGCCACCCGAGCTAATAACTCTACAATAAACGCGTCAATTATGCAAAAAACATACTTACATCTTAAGGACGCACACAGCACTCATACACACAAGATTAGCACAAACTTAACAAAGGATGGCAATCTTCTGCACCGTGAATGATGCTCTCATAGCACGGGATCACACCAAAGTGAAAGCGCCTAGCGTAACCGCTATCGATCAAAAAACTACAAACGAACACATGCATTATGGGTAACGTAGTCTATGTCAGGGCACGGACTTTTAACATAGCCTATCGGAAAGCAAAGTAAGTGCACGAAAACAATATTACTGTTTAATTTGTACAGTCTTTAGTCGTGGTTAATGTTTTATAAGATGTATAAAACGAGGAAACGAGGAAAAATGTTGTCATGATATTCCGACGCATATTTCATGATTTAAATGGGAGCGCGTATATGCACATACTTCAGAGACAGACAAGCTTGTCCGATTTTATTGCTCTTTAATGTGATATGATGTTTGTATGGTATTCTTGCAATTTTTAAGTAAAAAGTATATTAAATTAGTTTTAATCGTTTAAGCACCACAGCGTCTCGTCTCCATGGCAACACGCATGATTTGTGTGGATTGCAAGTGACGTCGGCAGCGAAGAGTGCAAGTAGCAGTTGCAAGCGACTTCGTAATTTAGTTTATTTTTTCTTGTCTTCACCACCTGGATACTTGTGTAATATGTTGAGAGATTCAATTAAAAAAATACTTAATAAATAAAATAAAATAAAAAACAAAAAATACTGCAAGTGACGTCACTTGCGGAAGTGCAGGTGTCTGAGAGTGCAAGTGCATGTCTGCAGCCAGACCCTATTGGCCAAAAGGACGCGAGACTCGAGAATGGAGTAGAAGCGCCCAGGTGGAGCAGAGAGTCAAAACTGTCCTGTTCAGGGCTTCAAGTGCAGGTCAGTTACATCTGTAAATAGACTATTGTAGTTTTATCTTTGTTTACTTAGTTAAACATTAAACTGCTAGCAAAGGTTAGCAGTAGCTGTCAATTACTGCAAACTTAAAGGAAAACGCCACCGTTTTTCCATATTCCAATATGTTCTTCCCTCAACTTAGACGAGTTGATATGTACCTCTCCCATCTCAGTGCGTGCACTTAATGGTGTGGCGGAAGAGCACTTTGCAGCACTTCGACCTCGGCGCAGTAATATCATCACTCCTGAAAACTCTTTAGGGAGAGGGGGAGTTTTCAGGAGTGATGATATTACTGCGCCGAGGTCGAAGTGCTGCAAAGTGCTCTTCCGCCACACATTATAGTTATCATTTTTATCCGCTTAGAAAATCGCCACATTTTATTTTGTGTCGCCATACTTACTCGTGTAACTACTCATGTAAACGTCTTTAAATAGGGAAAACATGGAAGTGTTTGGTGGCTTCTAAATTTATCCCAGTTTGGATCCTAAGAAATGAATGGTGCTAAGCTAAACGCTAGCATAGTGGTGCTGCGCTAGAGCGATTAAGTGCACGGACTGAGATTGGAGAGGTACGTATCAACTCGTCTAAGTTGAGGGAAGAACATATTGGAATATGGAAAAACGGTGGCGTTTTCCTTTAACAAAATGACATAATTACTATTGTAAAGAGAAGGAATTTAGCAGATAAATATTCCCATAGTTTTATAACGGGTTTAGGAGGAGTTATGGCAGACAACAACACAACCCTTAGGAAAATTAACCGTGGTTTTACTAAAAATAAAACCAAAAAACATGATTACTATAGTTAAACCATGGTAACCACAAATTAATAATGCTTTTGCTACACGATATAGTTTCACCATGGTATTTGTAGTAAAACTCTGGTTATACAAATAGTAATCAATCCACCAAAAACATGGTTACTTTTACCATAGGTCTAATAATACCATGGTTAATTTTCCTTAGGAGCAAACATGACCCATGATAATGCAAAAACATATTCAATTTTAAGATTTTTCTATAAAGATATATTCAAGATGTAGCTATTATTGTGCTAATTTTGACAAGATAAAACAATAATGTAATACTTAATTTTTTCTAAAATAAATGTATACTATGTGCAATTAAATTATAATGAGGTGGCTGTTTTGCAACAAGGTGCTGGAAAAGTGACAGGTGCAAGAAAATTAGTGAAAAAAGTAAACATACACATGCGAGACATAGAGATGTCAGGGAAAATGAAGAGAATTAAAAGGAAAATGGAAGTTCAAAAGATAACCTTTAATTATTTTGCATGCCCCCAGCATAGGAATTGAAACTTTTTTATGCAATGATGATGATGGCCATACAAAAAATATTGTTGTCCGGTTTCAAAATTCGTTGTGGGTGTATGGGATGGCCTGGATGAGAGTGAGATTTCCCGGCCTGAAATTTTGTTCCAGTCTGCCCCTGGTGTCCGGGGGAAATAGTAAGGAGAGATTTGAATTATTTACTAATAAACTAGTGTTTTCTGTGTCAGTGTTGCAAAGATGAATAATCAGATGATGATCCTGACTCGCCATCTCCTCATTAGATGCGCCTTTAGAGAGAAGTGCATCTTCACAGATTATAATGAAAGAGTTTTTGTTTTCGATTAGATTTATTTCGTTAAGTAGTCATTTAAAGCTTTCTATAGATATATTTATCATGTCTGTGAGTCATGTATTCGTTGACTTTCGGTTCATTTTTGTGAAGCGCTCCTGTTCAAGAGGAGACAGCGCATCATTGTTTTCTTTATTTTATAATAGGGCTGGGCGATAATTCGATAACGATAATTATCGCGATATAATTTTCCTCGATAAAACGATATGAAGAGTTCGATAAATGTTCGATATAAAGTTTATGCGCCAAAAGCGGAACGAAACAGCGCGCCTCATTTGAATTGCGCCACATGGACCGTTTATCTGCTGGGATCAAAGTCAAACTGCCGGGCGGCGCAAGCTCACTAGAGCAGATGCGTTTACTCAGTCACGCGAGCACTAAACAGCGCTGTGAGATCCAGTGTGAAGCGCTTGAATTCAGCGATGAACACAAATGACTCTGTGATTTAAACTAGTTTATAGCCAAACAGGAGAAACACTGTGTGTAACAAGACAGTCAGAAGGCTTTTCAGTCTACACATCGCCATCATTTACCATGGATTTACTGTAGTAACACTCACTGCACCATGGTATTGTGGCAGAAATGTGGGATATTCACACTGAATTTTATTACAGGAGTAATGTTATATAATAATAATGTATGTATTTGTGATTTAAGCTATATAGCATGTGTGCATTTATACTGAATGTTTTTAGACTGCTGTTTTTCATAGAAATACTAAATAGCTACCTAAAAACCATATAATTATATTTTTACCATGGTATTGAGGTGTTATATGTGTGGTTTTAACTGTGTTTATCATGATTTAAATGTATGCTACTATGGGAGACCAATGCTTAATTAAAAATAAAAAATAAAAAAAAACCGGTCAGAATAAATTTAACCATAAAACTGAGTATGCTACAATTTTTACAGATGTTACTGATTTTAAAAATGAACAAAAATTTACCTCTGCATCCTAACTCAAGCTACTATCGAATGTGCATTTCTAAGAGACAAAAAAGTGATATTAGTATTATTAATATTATCAGGCAACCCAAACCTTTTTCTTGATTTGAAACAATATCATTCATTAGAACATGCAGCAACTAAGAAATACATTTTTCTAGTTAGATATTTATTTTGTTAAGGAAAATTAATGGTCTGGTTTCTACAACTTTCACTTTGGAGCAAAATTCTGGCATTAAACTTGAAAGAAATAAAGATTTGACATTTATCGTGATAATTATCGATATCGACTGATATTTTGGGCCATATCGCCCAGACCTATTTTATAAAATTATTTTATATATTTAATAAAAAGTTTTGTTGATATTGTGAGTGCACACAAATAAAAGTAGACCCTTTACAGTTACGAATGATGTATTACTCTTACTTTTATGAGCAAAAATTATGGCGTAAGTTGTTTCCATTGAAAAAAATGCAATTAATTGCGCTGGTGCCTCCATGTCCTGCACTTTAACTTTCACTCTCCGCACAAACTAGGATGCAGCGCACGTTTATCTAGGTTTAACGTTTAAACATTGTTACATGCTTGAACTGTTTTAGTATATCTATAGATTTTATTTTAGGCAAGTCGTGATGATCTTAGAAGGCTAAATTGATCAAACATGGCTATGATCAGCCTGCCGGTCTGCCGCTGGCCGCTTGGTTGTTACTTTAAGAAAGAAAAAACGTATTTAACGAACAAAAAAATTCTCCAAACGTTTTTCTAAATTAACTTAATAAAAAAAAACGAAACGAAATATAATCACTTTGCCACTACATACAAAACTGAACTATTTTAATATCTAAAACAGTATAATCTGATTTGTGAAAAGGGGGAAAAAAGACGGGCTCGGGTCGGGCTCGGGCTGGTAATTCTGTTAAGCTCTCGGACACGGGCCGGGCTAGGGCCTGAGCGCAGGAGGGCCCGAGTGAATATGCTGTCCAGGGGGCCCAGAATCCGTAGTGGCGCCCCTGAGGATGCGTTTCATACAAGATCTGGCAACCGGACAACCTTGGAATAGGCTATATTGTCGTGATTCATATCATGAGGTTTGGGCCATACAAATTACAGGAGTTTTACCGGAGATGAATGTAGCAAACATATAAAATACGCCCAGTGGGATTTTTTTTTAATACAGGGGTGCAAACTTGTCACCTTTCGGCGAAATTCGCCATTTTCACCTTGAAATAGGTCATTCACGTGAATCGTGTAGATCTGTAAAAAAAAAAAAAAAATCCATCATCGGATCTGCGAGTCATCTGTGTCACCTCACCTGCAGCGTTTTTTTCCCCTGTTGGCAATGGCAGGAATGGACCCGCCCTACTCTGTCTCTGATTGGCTTACCTTGGGGTCGAATCCCGCACCGGTGCGGGCTGTCTCTTATTTTCTTTATGACCGCGAAAAGAACTAAAAATACTCTGTCAGATTTGATCGTACAGATAAGAATAAGGTATCATTTGAAACTGCAAAGGGTATACTTTTATTTCTGTATAGTCATAATAACAACGAAATAATGTGCTTTTCTAAAATTAATAAAATAAACAGGGTGCGTTCTCTCTGTCTCTGTCACCTTTCTTCACAGACACGTAAATAAAACAACCTGAATCTCCGCGAATACTCGCCTCAAATACATGAGAAATATATGTATAGAAAGCTTAAAATGTCTACTTTTAAATTAAGTAAATCACGTCCAAAACAAATATTCTATGTTAAAGTAATCCGTATGAAACTGACGCGATGTCCACTGTTTTCCTGTCTCAACTCATTATATAATACGGTCACGCCCACGGGCCGTTCGCACCTTTCAGATTCAAACATCCACGTGAGGCGCGCGCGAATGTAAACACCCACATGGCCTCTGCGTAAACAAAGAAGTTCATCCTGGCTACTTTCTGTTTCTGGAAGAAGATCTGCTGAGAGAAATTTCATCACCAAACTCATGCTGTTTGGTGATGAGTTTTTGGCTCAAGGTCTGCATTTACAGTCACAGAGGTGTTAAACTGGGATTAGGACTTGGTTTTATGCAGACCAGTCAAATTCTTCCACACTGACTGAATCAATCATTTTCTTTTTGAACCTTGCCTTATACACAGAGGCATTGTCATGTTAGAATAGAAAAGGGTCCTGTACAAACTGTTGCTATAATATTAGCACACAATTCCCTAGAATATCATTATATGCTTTAACATTAAGATTTGTACTCATAGAAATTACTAAAGTAGTCAAACCTGTTCATTAGAAGGGGGTGACCCAATACTTTTGGCAATATAGTGTGTATATATATATATATAAGTTGATAAGCAGTTAAATGTGTTGGTTTACACACAGAAAAAAGTGTAAGCTTTTAATAAGTCCAAGAATAAAATTATTAATTTACTTAACATGTTAAAATTGATTTACAGTATTTTTTTTTTTGCTGTTTTCTAACAGTTTGGACTTGAATAAAGAAAGAAAACTTGCACTTAACCTTTTCACAGGCATTTTGTTTTCATAGTTAGACAGATATCGTGATGTATCATTATATGATTGTCTAGTAATATATCGATTATCGCAGAATCGCTGTATCATGATTATATCGTATCGTGAGGTACCCTGCGATTCCCACCCCTGTGTGTGTATATACTGTATATATGGGGGGGGGGGGGAGTTTAGTTTGTCACCTTTTTCACTCCTGACGAATTTGCACCCCTGTTAATAGCAAGATAAAAAATACGGGGGAAATACGGGAAAATATTTAAACAGGATGATAGCGGGATAGAATGGTAAAATACGGGAGAATTCCGGGAAAAATGGGAGGGTTGACAGGTATGGTCCCACAGGTCTTAAATTACTTTGTTTTTCTACCTCCACAAGACACAAGTGCATATGTTGCCTTGTTTATCTAAAAGTGCACTTTTTTGTTTTAAACCTAGCCAAAAAGCCTATGAAACACAGTAGACTTTAATTATATCTATTTTTTTGTGAAATTGCTACATTTCCATGTCAATCCATGTTCATTTTTACCGTGAACAAAGCGCTGTGGCTGTTACACGCCTGATTCACACATGCTCAGTCTGCAGTGCATTTGCGGTGCGTATTTTTTTCAGCACCGTTAATGGATCAGAGGTTCACGCCTGTTTCACACATACTCCGTTTGCAGTGCGTTTGCTGTGCGTATTTTTTTCCGCACCCATGTTAACGGATTAAAGCGTTCACACTGCAGGCGGTTGCAGTCCGGCAGTGCGTTCCAGGAGCGGTGCGGCTCAGGGCCTTGCAGAGACCTTTGGAGGGGCAGGTGCTCAAAGTATAAAAGGGGCACATGGAACACAGCTTTTAATAGGGCTGTGCTCCTTGCTGATATGTGTATCGAAATGGATGCTTCTGTATTGATACAGCAGCAAATGCCATGACGCAGGTTTGAAAAAGAAACACAGAACAGAAAAGACCATTTTAAGTTTAAATGTTAAAGACATTTTTTGCACCTCTTAATTAATCTGGAATTATATTATTATTATTATTGTTGTTGTTGTTGTTGTTATTGTGTTTACAGGGTATGGTGGTTTTGCAGTTGTAAACACTACTGTTGTTGTTGTAGAAAAAAATATTCCTGTCTTATTTAAAATTGAATTCTATTCTAATCCTGTTCTGAATTTATTCATTTTTTGAATGATAATGATTATAAAAACAGGATTGATAAGTATAATTCGGAGGACGAGAAAATCAGTATAAGCCTGTTTTACCAGTGTTGTGATAATTATGTTTAAGGCACTCTACGTTTTTTAAAAAATACTGTAATAATAATAGTTCAAAGTATGAATAGTTTTTAGTCAGATAACATAAAAAAGACAAGGCACCTCGACGTGCTTTAAACTTTTCCCAATTAAACAGCAAGAACGAAAGAGAACAAGCACCTTTGTTTTTATTGCTGTGTGTAGAACTACGTTAGCTGCATTTTTTATATTTAATATTAATTTTAATAAAATGTAAATTAGAGATCGACCGATATATCGATTTACCGATATTTTTCCTGATATTTAAGCATTTTACTATAATCGGATATTGGTTTTGTAATATCGAATTTTCCGATAAACGCACATTTAAGAATTGCACATTACAGCGCATCTGAGGGGAGACGAGACAACGGCGTGCACAGGTAATAATTGCTTTGCTGTAATTATTAAATTTTATTTAACATAGCCATTAATGCACAAATTAGATGTGATACATATGCTTGATATGTAGTTTATGCAGCTTAGCTCTAAGAAATAGACGAGTCACGTAAGATAATCCGTCAAGTCCTGTCCCAATAAAGATGTAACTTTGCATGAATTAAATAATACAGCCATGAATGAGCGCAAGTTGGAAGTAAAAGCGCTGAATTAAATTCTCTCTCTGTTGTATATTTGCTCATCATTAGTCTCGTGAAGCCGCTTCATATTGCTGTTCACTCAGTGGGTTGATGCTCAGGAAATGCTACAGCAGGGCCACCGCATGTAACTTTTAAAAATATTCACGATTAAAACACCGTAATTATATAAACATTTACTATATAACCATCAATTCCCTAATAAACATCCTAGTAAACACAACTAGTGTTTCCCAGGTATATTAACGGCCGCCCAAGTATATTTGGTGACACATTTTTGTTTTTATTACTATTATTATCTTACACTTTTTTTTTTATCAGCTTTATTGGCATTGTTGTATTAATTACAGTATGTGACATTTAGAACAGATCTTAAGTGGCAAAACTCATCTGAAGGCAAACTTGACGCAATGATGTCATGAATATGCAAATTAAGGTGACCTCACCTGCCGCCACAAGTTTTATTTATTTTTTAATTGGTGAGAATTACTTTTGTGCTTTATTTATTTTACCTGTTTGTTTTTTTTACCTCATCGAAGATTTTATTTTTAAACAAAAACTGTTTAGTAACAGTGCACTTTTTTATTTTTTGTACTCTCAGACCCCTCTATTTATTGGTGTATAAATAAGATTTGTTTTGTTTTCTATGCAAGGAGGGAGTGATTGTTATAAATAAAATGGTTTGTTCAGTTTAGTGGTGTTGTAATCATTGTGTCAAAAACACAAGTATAACAGTAAATAAATATCGGTTCTGCATATCGGTTATCGGGCACATAAACAAACAAATTATCGGTATCGGTTCTAAAAAATCAATATCGGTCGATCACTAATGTAAATTCGTCCCTGGCATTATTCAAGCTCGAGCAGGTGTTTTCACATAGAGGTTTCTAGATTTAAATCTAGATTTAAATTAAAGAGACATGACCTGACGTTTTATTCGTATCCAAAATGAGGAGATATGAATATCAGGAGAGCTAAACACTCTCGTGCAGTGCATGTTTAATTCATACTCGAAGCCAGAGGGTGCTCTCGCGCAGAAACTTTTGCCGTATGGACAAACTCACACGGCTATCGCTGTAGCTGAGCTGAATAAAAAGCAGAAACATTTTTACTGATGAAACGTGAAGACAATAAAAGATTGCGAAAATATATGGTTTGTGTGTGTTTTTCAAGTTATCTTCAGGTAATAAATAAATAAACTATATGAAACATGCAGTACTGATTAACATATCATTTAGTATAGAAACTATAAAATATATTTCCTGAATTATTCTGTGATAAAAATGGGAAAAGGGTGTTCGTAGTAGCCTTTATAAACCAATCATAAAATTATCATTAGGAAAACATTGAACAAAAAGATTGTAGCCCCTTGCTGCAGCTAAAGTGCTTCCACAGGCTACACACAGCAATATAAACAACAGCTGTGCATGATCTCTTCACGCTGTTCTCGTAAAATAATAATAATTCAATAATATAAGTTTACAAGCACACCACTCTGCTGAGAACTCCACTTACCGGCAGCCGCAGACGTTATTGAAGGCTAGGGATGGGCGGATCGATCCTAAAGTATCGATACTTTCGATACTGATGTTGTATCGAAAGGATCGATCCTCACATAAAATTATCGATTCTAAAGTGCATTTTTTTAACCACTATTTTTATTTATTAAGAAAATCGGTGCATAAAATAAGCTTCTACTGTAAATGGAAAAATAGACTATACTAGCGAACAATTGTGTTGGATAGAGCTATTTCTCCTGCTCATCGGAACACACGCGAATGCTGAAAGACAGAAGTAATCAATCACAGACAGCGTTCGCTGCTGAGCATGGCTCAGTCACAGTGTTTGTTCAAATAGAGCTGCGTTTCTCAAAAGCATCAGAAGCATAAGTAGATCCTAAGAAACCATTGCCACATTATTACATTACATTACATATCATTATTACTATATATAAAATTAATTATGAAAAATGCATCACGATTTCAAATATGAAGCAGCAATAATAATCAGAAATGTTTCCTGAGCAGCAAATGATATTAGATTTATTTCTGAAGGATTATGTGACACTGAAGACTGGAATAATGATGCTGAAAATTCTGCTTTGATCACAGATGCATTTAAAATTACATTTTAAAATAGGCCTATTAAAATAGAAAATAGTTATTTTAAAGGTTATATTTCACAATATTGCTGTTTTTCCTGTATTTTTGTTCAAATAAGTGCAGCCTTGGTGAGCATGAGACTTATTTAAAAAAATATAAAAAAAATATTACTAACCCCAAACGTTTGTGTGCATGTAATATTTATTTTAAATAGGCTAGATTGTGTAAGTAAATTTAAACTGGTTGTTAAAAGTTCAAATGGTTTCTGTTATGTTCTGCAATTGCTGTTAATAAATCTGTCAGAAAAAAAAAGGTAAAGTTTGACCTTTAGGAGTACAGGAGCCTGGCAGCCTTTTAAAAAAATTAACCATGGTTTTATTACAGTAACCACATTTTACCACAGTATTTGTAGTAAAACTGTAGTAATCACAAATTTACCATGGTAATAATAATAATAATAATAATACATTGAGTACTTACTGTATGTAACACCATGTTTATTTTTCATGAGGTACCCTCAAAGGTGAACCTTTGTAATTTATCTATAACCTTAAAGCATGCATACTTGTATGGAACTAATATGCTCCATTTTAGGGGTATAGGTGCACCTTTGAGGTTACTGCCCCAGTAAAGGGCTAAAATACAATTTTAGTATATTTCATTTCTGACAAAAAAAAGGCCTGTGAAATGTTAAAAAATGGCTTTAAAATCTAATATTAAGTGAGTATAATTACTGATTATATTCTTTTAATAATTTAAAAGATGATTTTAGTTTACAGGTATCGGTATTGGTATCGATATCGACGATACTGGGATTGAAAATATCGGTATCGGATCGAAAATAAAATAAGAGGTATCGCCCATCCCTAAAGGCATCCTAAAGGTGTCTGAATGTGAGGGATTGTCCCCGGATGAGATCGTCAGGTGAAAGGTCATCATGTGGATAATTTAATTTACGGCTAAACTATTAATTAATTTTACTAATCGTTAGATTGGGCAGGCCTTCACAAAAGGGCGTTTAATAAAAAAAATTGCCTTGACAAAAGGGCACTTTGGGCATCAAGGGGAAGAGGACCCCCCCCCCCACCTGCACGTGCCTGGTGCGGCTGCAGCAGTGCAGAGATCGTTTCCGCACAGTGTCTATTTTTGCTGTGCTGCAGGCACAGAATTAAAGTGACAGCGCTTTGTTCGCGGTAAAAATGAACATGGATTGACATGGAAATGTAGTAATTTCAAAAAAATAGATATAATTAAAGTCTACTGTGTTTCACAGGCTTTTTGGCTATGTTTAAAACAAAGAAAAGCACACTTAGATAAACAAGGCAACATATGCACTTGTGTCTTGTGGAGGTAGAAAAACAAAGTTCTTTAAGACCCGTGGGACTGTTTGTAATAAAGATTTAAATGTAAAAGGCAAGAGAGCCGACTGTTTCTGTCAGTGGTAAGTTTTAATTTAAAATATTTGTGAAAAGTAGGCTGTGTTATGCGTTTCCACTTGCTTGAGCAACTTAATATACAAATCTAGAAGCCAAATGCATTGAATACGTTATTTATATTAATTGAGTTTAAACGTGAATATGTCTATGAAAGATTGTGTAACTGTACTGTGATAAAAGAGGATCACTACAATGCTGAAAAAG
This sequence comes from Aspiorhynchus laticeps, assembly GCA_023376895.1. NCBI lineage: Eukaryota > Metazoa > Chordata > Actinopteri > Cypriniformes > Cyprinidae > Aspiorhynchus > Aspiorhynchus laticeps. The sequence continues at coordinate 20,116,445 of CM041810.1, read as the reverse complement.
CACTTTCAGTATATGCTAACAAACGTTAGGATTTGAAATCAAAATAATGGATAAATGTTGTGTCTGTGGTAAACAGCCGCGGATCAGGACCGGACTGCAAACGCGTCCTGTGTGAAAGCACAATGAGTCCGTGCTGCTTCTGCACCGCATACGGAACGCACACGGACCGCATACGCACTGCAAACGGAGCATGTGTGAATCAGGCGAAGCCGGAAACACGCATGTCATTGGTGGGCTTCTTGCCTGGGGGTGGGCTATGAGAGATTACAGTTTCATTTCTCCCTCTTTCTTTAATTAAATGGAAAAAAAACAGCAGCTGTGATGGCGCCACCCACCGCTCCGTTCCGCACTGTACCCAACGGTCCCCCATCCATCTCTCCCTCTCTCTCTCCCCCTTCCCTCCCTTCATTTTCCAACCAGAGATGACTGACAACTCAGAGTGAGTCATGTGACACTTAAATACCCAGGGATTTTCAGTGAGCATGCTCCATAGTGTCCCTCCTCCCCTCCTGCCTCAATTTCTCCGGTGCGCTTGTCACTCCCTCCTTTATCCATCCTTTCCTGAAAGGGGGATGCTGTTATTGTAGCATCTCGCCGTGACTGCCTGCACCAGCTAGTCTTGTTGCTGTTGTCAGTAGTAGCCTATAAAAGGACGTTAATTTTTTTTTCTTTGCTTACAAGTGACTCATTATTTTGTATTTTTAACATTGTAATTATTTTTTATTATTATATTTATATTTTATTTTGTGGACATATCAAGAATATCCAAACAAGCTTGTACTGGTAAGTCCTGATATTTGTGTATGTGGGATTTTTTTTTTCATGTTTTTTTTTTTTTTTTATTCTATTCTAATTCAAAAAATGTGCCAATTATACGACTGTTTTGGCATAACATTTGTTTGACATTTTTTTGAGTGTGTTCACACACTTATGATTAATTGATATGAGAAGCTTTTAAGTGAATATTTTATAGCCATGAACAAAAAAACGTGGATGGAACATCCTGTACAACATGCTGAACATTTTGATCCGGTTGGTCCTCATCGGGCACATGCATAATTTTTGGGGTGTTGTCCGTGATTACAGATGCTGGGGTCCCACCAGATGGGCTTCGAGCCTGTTTGTCCCCCCCAGAGTGCTGCCACCTGTCTGTCTTTCATTCTCTTTTGCCTCTGTACGTCTCTTTTTGCTACTCTGTCAATGCTGGGTTTGCTCCAATCAAGTGCCGTCCCGCATGCAGAGTATCCCAGCAAATCTGAGAGAGAGAGAGCGAGCTTTGCCAAGCCAGAGCTTTTTGGATGAACCGCACTTAGACTGAGAGGATAAACTCAATTGACTTCAACAGGCATCCTGTTTAGCGCCTGGTTGTGTAATGGATTTATCCTGGTGGGGGGGGTGTGGTCTTGATTCGGATAAATGTTGCTCATCTCTAAAGGAATGATTTTCATATGAAGCACTAATCAAATATAAAGTCGTGTTTGGTGCCTAAAACCATCTGAATCCAAATAATTTGAGTTTTCTTAGATTAAATGGCATTTAAATGGATTTGTGACACGCTTTAATGAGGGAGAGTGTTTATGTATGTTTTTGCAGAAAAGGGATGAATGCGGTGCTTTGCCTCTAAAAAAGATGCATCTGTTCTGGAAGCACACTAGCTCTCTGTCCTAGTGTATCTGCTTATGTTGCCACTCTCTCTCTGTTCTGTTTATCTGTCGTGTGATTGGTTTGTGCAAAGGAAATGCATTTTTGTCTCTGCTTCTCATTGGTTGGAGCATGTAGGATCTATGTTGATAGCTGGTAATGCTGGTTGTGGTTTGTGTGAAGCCTGCTCTGTCAAAAAGGAGGGAAATGTGTGCGTACATGTGCATCTCTGTCATCCCAGTCTGTTGTATGCATCAGCTTCGCTCTCTGATGCAGTGCTGATACTGTGAGCACCCAGAGCGAATACTGAGTGATGGAATGCGGTACTTCTAGAACAGGCTGCTGGAGAACCCAGTACTGCACATTTTGAGGCATCCTAAAGGGACTGTTGTCTCAAAAATGAAGATTTAATCATCATTTTCTCAGCCAAACCTGCATGACTTTCTTCATTCTGTGGAAAACGAAACAAAACAAAAAAGATATTTTGAAGAATATGCTGGTTGCTCATTTTCATTTAATGAGTGAAGGACTTGGGCTGTCAAGTTCTAAAATGACTCATGTTCTGTATTCCAAGTGTATTCCAAAAGCCATATGAAAGCTTAAAGTCGTTACTCACTGAAAAACTTGGGCATCTGTTTTGATGCATGGTTTATTTTTGGATTTTTCAGTTTATGTGACTTTACATATCACTAAGCAATGTTGCTAAAAGTCCTTAAAAAAAAAAAATGTAAGAAAGCAAGATGCATATTTTAAAATAGCTGTGTGTGAGTATAAGTCAGCTGTTTTGGAATAAATATAAATATGGAATTCTTTTTTTCATTTATTGAAACTGAAAAGAAACATTTCTTTTTTTTTAAAGAAACTTTTCTGCACTGATTTAAAGGGAAAGAATTCTGTAAAACAGAAATTCTGTAAATGTCAAGCTTTTTCAAGCAAAACATCTCACAAAATAGGTGTGTTAGAATAAAAAAACAATAGATATAAATAGATTTTATTTACTTAGTTAATTTTCTGCAATGATTTAAAAGGGAAAGGTTTTAAATAAATGTGTAAAGCTAATCTGAGAGTTTGACATTCTGTTGGTAGCTGAAATCATTATGAAATCAACCAACATATTTAACAAGGCCATGTGTCAACCAAATTTTTTATTTTCTCTTAATTGTTTGCAATATGGGTAGTGCATATTTTAAAAAGCCAGCGAGATGAGGCACTGAGGGTCCATTACATGCTCTTGGTGCTTTTATTTATTTAGTTTATTTATTTATTTTAGAACATTTAATTTGTCATGTTTCCAACTGGGCATTTTTAGAAGAGTATCATACCGTTTTCAGCTCGCTAAAACGTTTTGTTGAATCAAAGACTTTGGCCTAAATTAACAATTGAAGAATGTGTTGAGGGGCTCAGATTCATATCATATCTAGGCTCCGTGAATAAATTGTATGTTACATGGATCTTACAGCAGAGAATGTCTTTAGCTGTTGGCCATTTACTTTTTCAGCACTGTGCCAAATCAATGTCTCAGCACTTAACTAACATACACACCAGCAGATAGATCATATTTATTGTTTGAAATCATCTAGCACTGTTACTGCGTTCATGTTGCTTCAGTGGTTACGGGGGTGGTGTTATCTTTCAGCACATGCTTTAGTGAATGTAATTAGGCATGGAAAAGTGCACAGCACTTAGCAAGATAGCCTCCATCATTGTCCTTCAGACTGGATTACTGTGAGCCAGACAGTGTAGGAGGAGAGGTGCTGTGCTGGAGAGAGCCCGGCATTAAAGAGTTAATCTGCTCACTCATCACCTTTATTAGGGGGTTTTCCTCGCCCAAAAGGCAACCCATTAAATATACAGTAGGCCCACAAGATATTTGAACACTTAAGCCACACTTAAAGATGTATGAATATCATTGGATTAGATGACTGAATATCAGTCTAACTCAGTAAAACTATTACAAACAAAGCTGGAATAAATTAGAAATATAAATGTTTCAAATAGTTTAAAGGGGTGGTTGACTGTTTTTTTTTCTAGGCTTGATTGTGTTTATGGGGTGCAGTCTAGCATGTGTTCATGCTTGTTTTTTTTAAAAACGCATTATTTTTCACATAATTTACTTTTATTCCACACCTCTCTGTCCCTTCGCTGACAAACGCCTTGATTTATTTCCTGGTTTTATGAAGCTCCTCCTTCAGAAATACACGATTGGCTGAGATTGGTTAGCTGGCTCAGTGTGTTGTGATTGGCTAAACCGCCTCTACTGCACGTCTGAACGTCCCGCCCCTCACCTCAGTGGCATGTGCTCCGGTTGAATTGTAAACAGTGGCGTTGTCTATAATGCTTATCAATTTGAGCCCGATTGAGACCCAGAGGATATTAGTGAAGAGGATCGTGCAGAACCTGTGCAAGCACGGCTCTTAATGGTATGTTTGGTTGTTGTTGTCTCATACTTTTAAATACGCTGCTATTTGTAAGTGCTACTGCTTCTGTTAGCTTTTAATATACGGTTTTATCCTGATTAAAGCT